>CAKLIZ010000743.1:2817-45907 GCA_922035795.1 Oreochromis mossambicus | reverse complement strand
CTCTCTACCACTTTATCAAACTAACTGCAATTCAATTCAATTCAATTCAATTTTATTTATATAGCGCCAAATCACTACAAAAGTCGCCTCAAGGCGCTTTATATTGTACAGTAGATAGCACAATAATAAATACAGAGAAAAACCCAACAATCATATGACCCCCTATGAGCAAGCACTTTGGCGACAGTGGGAAGGAAAAACTCCCTTTTAACAGGAAGAAACCTCCGGCAGAACCAGGCTCAGGGAGGGGCGGGGCCATCTGCTGCGACTGGTTGGGGTGAAAGAAGGAAAACAGGATGAAAGACATGCTGTGGAAGAGAGACAGAGATTAATAACAGATATGATTCGATGCAGAGAGGTCTATTAGCACATAGTGAGTGAGAAAGGTGACTGGAAGGGAAAAACTCAATGCATCATGGGAATCCCCGGCAGCCTACGTCTATTGCAGCATAACTAAGGGAGGACTCAGGGTCACCTGGTCCAGCCCTAACTATATCCTTTAGCAAAAAGGAAAGTTTTAAGCCTAATCTTGAAAGTAGAGATAGTGTCTGTCTCCCGAATCCAAACTGGAAGTTGGTTCCACAGAAGAGGGGCCTGAAAACTAAAGGCTCTGCCTCCCATTCTACTTTTAAATACTCTAGGAACAACAAGTAGGCCTGCAGTGCAAGAGCGAAGTGCTCTAATAGGGTGATATGGTACTACAAGGTCATTAAGATAAGATGGGGCCTGATTATTTAAGACCTTGTATGTGAGGAGCAGGATTTTGAATTCAATTCTGGATTTAACAGGAAGCCAATGAAGGGAAGCCAAAACAGGAGAAATATGCTCTCTCTTTCTAGTCCCTGTCAGTACTCTTGCTGCAGCATTTTGGATTAGCTGAAGGCTTTTCAGCGAGTTTTTAGGACATCCTGATAATAAAGAATTACAGTAGTCCAGCCTGGAAGTAATAAATGCATGAACTAGTTTTTCAGCATCACTCTGAGACAGGATATTTCTAATTTTAGAGATGTTGCGCAAATGGAAGAAAGCAGTCTTACATATCTGTTTAATATGTGCGTTGAAGGACATGTCCTGGTCAAAAATGACTCCAAGGTTTCTCACAGCATTACTGGAGGCCAAGGTAATGCCATCCAGAGTAAGAATCTGCTTAGATACCATATTTCTAAGATTTTCAGGGCCGAGTACAATAACCTCAGTTTTATCTGAATTAAGAAGCAGAAAGTTAGCGGCCATCCAGGTCTTTATGTCTTTAAGACATTCCTGCAGTTTAACTAATTGGTGTGTGTTACCTGGCTTCATGGATAGATAGAGCTGCGTGTCATCTGCATAGCAGTGAAAATTTATGCTATGTCTTCTAATGATGCTGCCTAAGGGAAGCACATGCAAGGGTGCAAGCCTTTGACCACAAACTTAGTCACTGCTCGGTGACATTCGTCTATCCTTGCCTGAAAGGAGAAGCTACCGGTAGACTGCAGCGAGAACTGCCAGCATCTGAGCCAGCCAGACTCTGTCTCTCTCATCATGGTCACCTAAATGCAGCGCACAGTAATGGCAGGTTTTGTAATAAGGCAGATCGCGCTAACATAATATGCACTGTTAGCTGATTATTTACCTGCCGCATTAATGGGAGAGGACGTGCAAATGTTACCGCTGCTGCTGGGTTGAGATTCCCGAGTCTGGAGCGGAATTAAAAACACGACATTCATTTAAGGTTATCGCGTGTTTTGTGAGCAAATGCTTTTGCATATTCGTAGTGTTTCCTCCCTTAAATGAAATATCTGCTTTGCAAGTATTGCAAGTTGCCCCGTTGTCATCCATTCTCGTATAGTATAACCAAACTTTTGAGAGTTTGAGCCGCTTAGGCGCCCTGCCAGGTAAATGACGCTCCGCAACGTGGTGACGTCATTCGGGGCGACTGGAATCGATAAGGGAATCGTTTGCAAAAATGGCAAACAATTCCAAGGAATTGAAACAGTGGGAACCGGTTCTCAACAAGAACCAGGTTTCGATACCCATCCCTAGTCACGGCAGGGATCGCTGGTGTGTTTATGGAGCAGACCTAAAAGCAGACGAGGGAGAGATGGAACTGACTCTTCAACAAAAAATAAGCCGTTTATTTCAGGATGATGTCCAAAAACAGAAATACAAGGCAAGGCAAAACTAGGGCAAAACTAAACTAAAACCTAAACTGGGGAAAACCTAAACTAACTATGAAAAAAATGACGAGAGACAAGTACATGAAATTGAACAGGAACATGCAAACATAAAAGTGAAAAAAGTTGAAACATGCGCATGTACATGAACCTGATCTTGAGCAGTAGGAGAAATTCTGCGATGTAACGTGACTTTGACATGAAGATAAACAGACAACGCAACACCGAACAGAGGAAGACAGAGTACTAAAATACACAGAAGGGAAATGAGGGAAGTGGAAACACCCGGGGAAACACCATCCATCCATCCATCCATCCATCTTCTTTCGCTTTATCCGGGGCCGGGTCGCGGGGGCAGCAGCCTACGCAGAGAAGCCCAGACCTCCCTCTCCCCAGCCACCTCCTCTAGCTTGTCCGGGGGAATACCAAGGCGTTCCCAGGCCAGCCGAGAGATATAATCTCTCCAGCATGTCCTGGGCCTGCCCCGGGGCCTCCTCCTGGTGGGACATGCCCGGAACACCTCAACCCAGGAGACGCCAAGGAGGCATCCTTGTCAGTTGCCCGAACCATCTCAACTGGCTCCTTTCGATCTGGAGGAGCAGCGGCTCTACTCTGAGCCCCTCCCTGATGGCTGAACTTCTCTCCCTAGGTCTAAGGGAGAGGCCAGCCACCATTCAGAAGAAGCTCATTTCGGCCGCTTGTATCCGCGATCTCGTCCTTTCGGTCACTACCCACAGCTCGTGACCATAGGTGAGGGTAGGGACGTAGATCGACTGGTAAATTGAGAGCTTCGCTTTCACGCTCAGCTGTCTCTTCACCACGACGAACCCGTGCAGCGTCCGCATCACTGCAGCTGCAGCACCAATCCGTCTGTCGATCTCCGGCTCCCTTCTCCCATCACTCGTGACCAAGACCCCGAGATACTTGAACTCCTCCACTTGGGCCACGAACTCGTCCCCGACCCAGAGTGGGCACTCCACCCTTTTCCGGCTGAGAACCATGGCCTCAGATTTGGAGGTGCTGATCCTGATTCCCGCTGCTTCACACTTGGCTGCGAACCGTTCCAGTGCGAGCTGGAGGCCATCACCCAATGCAGCCAACAGAACCACATCATCTGCGAAAAGCAGAGATGAGATTCTCATCCAGGCCACCTAAGTGAAAGCCCTCCGCCACTTGGCTGCGCCGAGAAATCCTGTCCATGAAAGTTTTGAACAGAATCGGTGACAAAGGGCAGCCCTGGTGGAGCCCATCACCCACCGGAAAAGAGTCCGACTTATTGCCTGCTATGCGAACCAATCTTTTGCAACAGTTGTATAGGGAACGAATGGCCCGTAGCAATGGGCCAGCTAGTCAAGTATCCTCTCAAGTATCCTTGAGAGGATGAAGAGCTGGTCCAGTGTTCCGCGACCAGGATGAAAACCGCATTGTTCCTCCTGTATCTGAGGTTCAACTAACGGACGGACTCTCCTTTCCAGCACCCTGGCATAGACTTTCCCAGGGAGGCTGAGGAGGCTAGAGAAACACAGCTGACACAAATGAACACGAACACTACAGGGGAATTACAACTAAACACTGAACATGAAACACCAGAGCAGCCTGTACAATAAAAAAGGAACAAGAAAGGGACAAGTTCTACCACCTAATTATGTAATGATAAATCAGTACTTTTGTATTAACTTGTAGGCATCATCCTGTGCCTACAATTTTGCTGACCCAGTTTTAATATGTACAATTCCAGAGAACTGAACATAGGTTTCAAGTTCCACCAGTTAAAAAATGGTTTAGCAATGAATCCACAAGGCAGTTTATAATCTGCAAATCTCTTTAGCACTCTATACATGCCTTCTAAAGGCTCCTTTAAAAATAGTAAGAGATTAGAAATGTATGAGCAAGGCTTTGATTTAGTCCACGGCTCTTCTGAGACTAATAATGTCTTTTACTAAATGTGAGCTTATTAGCATAATTCATGCAAAACACAATTTGGGGCCAATACAACCAAGACCATACACTGGAACCTATTTTTACATTACGCAACATGGAAAAAATGACTCATGTGGTGCATGTAAATCTTAAATGCCTGCTACAGTTGTCCATTTATGATGATAAAAATTCGTATTACAACGGAGAAATATAGTTTCAGAAAAAATCAAACTTACCACAAAAGCGCTCCCAAAGACAAAATTGCTGCAATAGCGGTAAATGCAGCTAGCCAAGTGCAGAGCGTTAGCTGTTCCTGTTCAAAAGTCTGTAACATGCCAGAGCACATCCTCCTTTTTTCAGCATCAAAGGAAATGCAGCAAAAAACCTTCCCAAATGATTTGATTTCTGTTTGGATATTCATGTTCCACAAGTTTCTTTTGGAGTAACAAGCAGCCATTCGCACTCGAAGCGAGTTCTCCAAGATGGTTCCCAGCACCTCATGAAGAAACAGGTGGCGCACGTACGTACAAACGTAGGGAAGTATGTGACGTCAGTGTCGACTCAAATTATTCAAGGGCTATGTCTGAAACTAATCAATATATTCAAGTACAGTTAACTTGAAAAAACAAAATTGTTCAAACTACTCAAAAAATAAAGGTGTATGGACTTATAGCAGGTTTTTAAGTAACTCGTTGTGTGTGTGTGTTTAAAATCAGCCAGTCTATAAAAAATGTAATATGAGATCAAATGAAGAAAATAAAACTAGAAGACTCCAGAAAAAGATGAACACTCAAATTAGTGTTATCAAGAGTTATACTTGAACCTGTTTAACGTGAGGTTTCTAAATCTCCTCTAGAATCAGGAATCTGGTACCAAGAAAGAATTCATTGTAATCACAGTTATGATATAATTATGTAATGATGGGTTAACTCTATGGAACGCCAGGACTGCCATAATGAATTAAATAAATACTCCATTAAATAATTAATTAAATGTGTCAATAATTAATTAAAATGTGAAATAATTAATTAAATAAATATTTTTGACACATTTAATTAATTAATTATTGACACATTTAATTAACTAATTATTGACACATTTAATTAATTATTTATTTCACATTTTAATTAATTATTGACATATTTAAATAATTATATAATGGTGTATTTAATTAATTCATTTTGGCACAGTTGACTCCTTCAGGTCTCACCATGAATTTATTTTATCTGTCAACCTCACCCATCAAACCCAGTGGGGTTAACGCTGATCGAGTCAAAACCATTGCTTTGGCCTGGTAGCCATTGTTTTTAGAAGGCGTTTCTGCACACCAACAACTGGTATGTGGAAACTAACACAACTGAACCTTGAAAAAACCTGTTTGTGTCACCAAATATCGTTTTAATACATTTTAGCCGAGAATGTAGTGTTTAATTTTCAGATATCTGGTCGGTTTGTCAAGATATAGCCTCTTTCCAAAAGCGCTTCGACGATTTCGGAGATGTCTGCCTAGCCCAGTCTCACGGCAAAGCGTAGGATAGACCAGCTTGCCTCGCAAGCAATCGAGCTGTTATTACCGCTGACAAAGTTCAGGCCCCGGTACACAGCTGCCATAACCCCCGCTATACACTGACTTCATTTACTGAGGTTATATTTATCGTGTTTTTATTTCCTGATGTTCGTATGTGTCATATGTGTTTCAGTCGCCAATTCTGAATTATAACTTACATTAAAAACATGTTTAAGGAGGAGAGAGAGCAAATAAATCCGATTAACATCTGATCTGGATTTTTGTTCAATAATCAGCGTGACCTGTGTATAAACGCATAAACTTTATTAAAAGAGATAACGCTGGTGTTTCCGTCATGCAGTAACTGTTAGGTTTAACTGTACAAAGGTTGTTGGACACTATGAAACACATAATTCATGATGTTCGGCTAATATTTTTATTGTGAATATTAATCATGAGGGTAAACGGCCCTGTACACTATGGAGCGAGGTCAGCATCTCCACGATATCTTCAGCTCTCTGAGTTAACCCTAAGTTTCCCAGCTGACTAATCTAACGGTCATCTACGAATAATTTACGGGTCATATCAATATGATTTTACAGAAAATCATCCTTATTACTGCCAACTATTCCAGAGACGTGAAAATCTACAGCATAAAGAACACAAAAATATAGCAGTCTAACGCAACACTGTTGTAACAGAGATGAACGCGTCAGTTTGTCGCAGATCAAAGTGGAATGAATGTGATTGGTTGAACAGGTATTCGTGATCTGTGTTATCTGCATTTCCATTAGCGTACGAGACTCAGCAGCACATTAGAATAACATTTATACATTTAATAAATCACCATATTAATACACATAAGAAACAAGCAAACCTGTTCCCACAATTTGAGTTTGTATTCCCTCAGCTGCAGAGTCGCTGCTGTTTAAATGCTTGAGCGTGAAGATTATATATAAGACAAACATCAAACATAGACTCAGTCTACGTTCACATTTGATATGAGGCCAGCATGTATAGTGGCTGTGTCCTGTTTTAAGATCATATATGTAAAATTGTTGTCTGACCTGCATCGATCCAGCTGCTTAGAGTCCGTGGTTACCATGGTTACTGCATAACCAGCTGTAATTTAAACAGCTGGCATTGCGGAAACCTACCGGTGACATGAGTGTTTATGTTTGTCATTGCAAAAGAACTGTCTGAATGGTAAACTGAACTTAACTTGGATAAATTATAGTTAAGGAGTATCACAGATAACGCCCACGGAGCTGTGTGACTGTACACCACTACACTGAAATAAGTAGGCTATTATTGAAATACATGATATAGCACGTGGAGGTCCTATTAACATGTTTAGTTTTAAAGGACACCTTCTTGCCTTTAGTCTCATTTATGAGCAGTATTAGTTTTCTTCTAACATCCAGAAGTCTGCACGATGTGTTTCATAGTTTGTAACAAGCCTTTGACAGGTAAACATAACATGACCGAAACACAAAAAAAAAAAAAAAAAAAAAAAAAAAAATTCACACAAATTGTCTGTTAACCTCATTTATTTTTAGTTAAGTCAACTCTAAAAATTATAACAGATAACTGGTACTTAGAATACAGTTGGATAACTATTAAAAAACTGATGATGTAATATTTCTGTACAGGTTACAGTCTTCATGATGAACATGCTGTTGCAAACTCTGCTCTTCTGCGCCTTCTCTTTCCTCTTTGTATAAAAACCTTTTAAGTCAGTTTAGTCTCAAAATTCACTATTAAAAAATCCAAAACACACCAGATAAAGAAAAGCGAATGGTTCAGTCTAACATGTGTGCCAGTGAACCATTAAACTTCAGTAAAATTATGCAGTTATGAAACGTAACTCAGTTGTAAATAACACAGCAAATTAAACATGACCTGACAGAGAGAACCTGAGTGAATTAAGTCCAGTGTTTAACCACTGAGAGCTAAAACACAGGTGAGGTTTCAAAGCTATGTGCCGGTGACTGGACATCAGCCGCTGATAAAGTGTGTTCGCCTATAAAGTGCTCTGTAGGGAAACAAGCTCCAGCAGCTCTGCACTTGAGAAAAAATACTATATTTACTTATCTTGTGCAGAAAAATGCGCCGACATTGCGTTATATCGAGCACCGGCTTCCCATTCAAACTGTGACTATCACCAGGTAACGTGGGCGTGTTTCTTGAATTAGCAGCAGGTGTTAAACAGCTGGCAGGTGAGGAGGATCCATGCAGGTAAACTGAGGGCTTAAACCTAGAACCACTGAGGGCTGCACACAGAGGCTGGAACTGATCACTCGCTCTAAAACAGCACACAAGTTTCACACAAATCCAAATAACACCTAACATCTTTCTTTTGGTTTCAGGTGGAAATGTCTCATGTTCACTAAACTATTTGTCCTCCTCCATCCAGCAACACCCAAAATACACCTAATTAGAAGTTACTCCCTACACTGTATTTGAAGCAAAGCACAAAGGAGACACCTGCTGGAGCAGCTGGAGTCCTACAGACACTCAGCCTCTTCACTACAGAAACACCTCCTACAACATCCATTCTTTACACTCTGACTGCTGTGTTTGTGGAAACACTCCAACACACTCCGCTTCACATATGAACATAGAATTGTGTGTGAAAAAGAGCTGAGCTGACATTAAACATGGAGGATTTATTCACAAACACTGAGTCATAACAACATTTACACACACATTACCTCTCTGCAGGAGAAGGACCGTTGCCCTTTAACTCGTCACTCTTTAGGGACACAGAGCTGGGTGGAGGTCCAGGTTGGTTCCTGTGAATAATGATGGAGCAGTGATGCGAGTGCTGAGCTCTGACACGGAGAAGAGTCATGGACAGTTAGAGATGGTCACCTCACCTCTGAGCTTTGGTCTGGCTCTCATGTTCCCCACACAGAGTGGTTTTAGAGGGAGGGACTCCCTCCTCTCTGTCCTCACACTGGTCCATGCTGCTGAATTCACATCAGCTCACACACACTTTCTACCTTCACCTGCAGAGTAAACACAAATCATTCATGTGGTCATCAACTGAGAGCTGCAGAGGTCATGTCTGATATGTTGGATCATCCACTCCATCTGAGACACAGCTTTCATCAGTTCACTACGGAAAGTGTCACAGAGCCGAGTTCAGCCTTTACTGTAGTCCTCCAAAGCAGCAGGTCAAACATGGCTGTAGAAATGGCAGAGAGCAGCTTTATTTCAGTAACAATTCCCAGGACCAAGCTGTTTACAGAGAGTTCATACTCTAACTGCTAGCTGCTTTGGTAGCTAAGGTAACTAATGTTAAAGGACGATGTAAAGAAATGACATGATGCTGCTGGGAGTTAGGTCACAGACTAGCAGCATTTAGTTATTAAGCATTATATTTAACCCTTGTGTTGTCCTTGGGTCATTTTTGTCCTCTAAAGAAATCTTTTGCTATCAAAAAAGTGTTTTTTTATTCATCAAATGGTCTGAAAATAACAGAAGTTATTCATTACTATGCTATGCATGATTGGAATAAGTTTTAAGTAATTTGATGTATTTATGGGTTTTTTTTTGGATTTTATAACATCTGTGGTCCCCGTGGACAAAAATGACCCCAAAGTACAAAGTGTTGCAAAGGGCCATATTTTCACACAATACTGCTTTCAAACATCTTTGATCTTGGATCACTTATGTGTGGGGTCAAGCAATGGTCATAACAAAAACGACAACAACAACAAAAACAGGCAGCACAACGAGGAGGCAGTTACTCTATATTCAATTAAATTTTATTTATACAGTGCCAAATCACAACACCAGTCGCATCAAGGTGCTTCATATTGTAAGGTAGACCCTACAATAATACATACACAGAAAGTATGCTCACAAGCCTCAGTTGCACTGGAGGCTTGTGAGCATACTTTGTTTTACCATGTTGTGCAAAGCAATGACCAGTAGAACAATGCATATATTGTCTTCTAGTATAATGAGGAGGAAGAATCAATGTTCAGGAAGATCCAGGGTTAGAAGATAAAGAAAATATTGTCAATATTTAGATCACATGCTACCCTTTCTCTGAAAAAGCACATCACCCACCTGCAGAAGTGGAAGAAGGCTATGAAGTGAAGGAAAGTGATGAAGAATCTGAACTATGTTCAAGTACGTTCTGTTAGGATGCCTGGGTCGTTGACCCAGGGCTTTTGAGTTTATTATATTATTTATCATTTCTAGTCTTTGGTTTCTTTCTTAGAGTTCCGTCTTATGGTTTATGTCTCTGTGTTCTATAGTTGCTGTCTCCCCTGTCGGCTGTATCCCCTTGTTAAGTTCGCGTCTCCGTGTTATGTTTCCTGTTTTACTTTGAAAGTCCGTGTTCCATGTTAGTGTATCTGGTTTTGCTTTCCTTGTCTCCTTAGTCCTGATTTGCCCCAGCTGTGTTTCCCTCCTGTTGCCCATTCCCTGATTGCTCTCTCTATGTATTTAAGCCCTGTGTTTCAGTTTGTCATTGTCGCGATCTACCCTTATCTAGCTGTGTGTTTTGTCTGCCCGTGTAAGTTATTTGGATTCTTACTTTTGTTCTGTTTGAGTTCAGCATTAAAGCTGTTTGAGTTTATGTTTGTCTCTGGAGTCTGCACTTTGGGTCCTTTTCCTGTCTGCACACAGCCTACACCTAACAAGTTCTCAGGCATCCAGGACATGGTAGTCTGAGGAGCTTGGAAAGAAAGTGACTGGGCTTCTTGAAGTTTCTTGAATTTTCAGAATGTCAAACTGAAATAGAAGATGTGTCAGAGGACTATACATCTTCCACTTCAATTATGATGAACACAAAGAATCAAGCAAGAAAGAGTCAGCTGAGACACAGGAATATTTGCAGTAATGTGAGGAAACATTGATCTGGTCTTCTATCCTTCCCAGTGACAGACGATGCATGACTCTCTCATGTGCCACAGAGAAAGATAATCTACCACAGTCCAAGCACATATGCCAGGTCCCATACTCATTCAATTGCTTTTCTACTCGAGTACTGAAAGCATTATACACAGTGTATTCTGCTTGTATTCTGCTTTTTCACCTTCACATGCCAATGGGTGTATCAGAGACCAAGTTGGGGTTCAGTAACTTGCCCAAGGACAACTTGGTAGGAACTCCAGACTAGAGCACACAGAGATTGAACCAACAACCATCCAATTAGTAGATGACCTGCTCTACAGCCAACTCAGTGACAAACAAGGAGGGACAACAACAGATGAAGAATAATGGATCGAATGCAGCTGTAGGCATATGTGGGTATGTTGATTCTTACTGCCGTGCATCTATCCAGTAAAGTCGCTACGACCAGTTTATGACATCCTGAGTCTGGTAGGGCAGTTTTCATGCTACCGTGCCTAACACAAGATTAATCATAGAATCCCAAAAAGGATATGATTTCTTGATAAAGACACAATAGAAGATCGTCGTTTATGACACAAACATGCTCCCATGAGGTGTATGGAACAAGTGGGTGTTTCTCCTGCTGTTGATGTATGATCCAGGTACTGATATAACTGTGTATGAGCACCAAGTCCCCTTCAGAGGACTCTGTCCATTCCAACAGAACATCCCAAGTAAACCGGGGAACTATGAGATAAAAACATGGGCAGTATGTGATGCCAAGTCCAGCTGTCCAAGGAACATGCTAGTGTATGATGGCAAACCGTCTGGCCTGCAGTCAGGACACGCGAGTTGTCCCTAACATTGCAGAAGGTTTCCAAATGAAAACAATCACCTGTAACAACTTGTTTACTGTATATGACCCTTGGCCTGCAACTGCAGAAAAGAAAGCTGTCCATGGTGGGACCAGTACAGAGGAATAAACATGAGCTTCCTCCTGCACTTGTGTCAAATATGGACACGCCTTTGTTCTCATGAAAGTTTGCCTTCACTCAGACCCATGGCCTGGTGTTCCTACCATGCCAAAATTAAGAAAAATGTCAGGTAATGAGTTGGAATAAAGTTGAATAAAAACTTGAATCACAGAGATGGATGATATTTTATACTTATTGCTTTATAAACAGTCAAAGCAGACGGGGTCATTTTTGAGCCCAAAGGACAACAGATGTGATTATTTGCTGCCAGTAAAAAACTCGAAGTAGTTTAAAAACAGCTTTCTAAATTAACTTTGACATATACCCATCTGTGATAATCTGTTAAAGCAACCGACTCTGGTTGTGAAACAATAATCACAATAACTGATGATTAATTTTTTTTTTTTTTAACCCGAAAACAAAGAAACATTTTGTATAAATGATGTTTTATCAGACATAAATTTGAAATGGAATAAAGAAATAGTGTCAAAATGTTTAAATTAACTTTTAATTAAAAGTGGGGGAAAAATCCACTTCATATTAATTAAGTATCAATAAAACCAGATGGGGACATTTTTGATCCCTGAGGACCTCAGGTGTGATTATGTGCTGCCATTTAAAAATTTTAAATGCTTCAAAAAAAAAAAAACATTCTCACTAAAAATCAACATACAGCACTTTGTAGTTAGTCAGATAGTCAAAATAATCTAAAGATTTAAATATTTTATTTTCTTGTTTGATTTTCGCTCAAAAACAGAGTGTACTTTATGTAAACAAGGTCTGGTGGCTCTAAATTGTATAATGTAGGGTAAATTTTTTGTTAATGTGTTGGTCTTAAGTAAAACTAAGGTGTAACACTGAATTGATTGACAATTTATACTTTAAAAAACACTCAAATGAAGTGGGGACATTTTTGACCCTTGAGGACCACAGGTGTATGGAAATCGGGAGGACATTATGAGGGTTAATCCTTATTATGTCATGGTTGGCTGTGTGGCAGGCAGGCAGAAGTGGTGGACCCAAAATGCAGGACTCTTGGAGACGGGATTTAAACTGAAAACACAGCTTTATTGCTGGAAAAAATCCTCATAAAAATAACTCTCACAGAAACAAAACAAAGTAGAAACACTGGAACATGACTAACACACAGCATGGACAAAGTACAACGCGACAGAGAGCACAGGAAAACACAGGGCTTATATACACAGGGGAAGAATCAGGGAATGGGCAACAGGATGGAGACACAGCTGGGAGAAATTAGGCTAACGAGACAGGGGAGAAGTAAAACTGAACACACTGACATGAGACATGAACTTTCAAAGTAAAAGAGGAAATCAGAAACAAATCACAAAAACACAAACTTGACACAGAGAGATAGACAGGAAGAATATAACACATAAAACAAAGCAGACAGTGACTAAAACTAGAGGAGAGAACACCAAATAACGTAGAGAACAAAGAGAACAAAACCAAAAATAACCCTTAATACAAAATCAAACCAGCACAACTCAAAAACCCAAACAAATCATAATTTAGAAAAACACCCAAAACAGTAACAGAAAAAGCTGGGTCAAAAATGACCCAGAACCGTGACATATTATCTGCTCCTCTCACCTCTGTTTACCTCTGACAACAAGAACATTAAGCCAACAGTTTATTAACTTTGGTGAAATTACCCAGGTCTGCAACCAAAAAACTGCATAGGATTTTTTGACTGTTTCTTATAGAGTTTACTCACTGAAACCAGGAAAATATTTTTTAAATTCCATCACGTCAGGTTTTCTTGATAAACATGTTTTTAATGTAATTAAGCAAACAATCTCCCTTTTTGAACTGAAATCTGGTATCCTATACTTAAGTCAAAAAACTCCTATACTTGAGTCCTCATGTTTTGCAAAAAAAACAAAACAAAAATGTACGTGATGGATGGAAATGGAGATCATTTTTGGATTCTGCACCCTAAAAAACATAAAATTTACCAAAAATTTCCCATGCAGGTGAAAAAAGTTTTGTTGTGAACAGGCATCGGCGTGGTGACCTATACTGTCCTTTAGTGCTGGAGCAGCAGGAACACCAGTTAATCTGATTGCCAGGATTTATACATCGGGGAAACCAAACAACCTCTAGCGAAGCGGATGGCACAACACAGAAGAGCAACGTCATCAGGCCAGGACTCTGCAGTTTATTTACACCTACAGGCCAGTGGACACTCCTTCAATGATGAGGATGTACACATCCTGGACAGAGAGGAACACTGGTTTGAGCGCGGAGTCAAGGAGGCCATTTACGTGAAGAGGGAAAGACCATCTCTGAATTGAGGAGGGGGCCTAAGGGTACATCTTTCGCCATCTTACAACGCTGTGATTGCAGCCATTCCCCAACTCTCTGTGAATGGGACTCATGGCCATTGATCAGTGTTCTTTGATCAGTGGGTTTTGGTCAGTGATTGTTGATCAATGGTCATGGGAATTTGCATAATTATGATTAAGGAACTGACCTCACAACCCATTGTTCCTTCAGTGGGCTGGTTTCAGTCATTATGCAAATGTACTGTTTATAAGGTTTGGGGAAACCTGCAGTCAGCTGAGACTGAAGAAGTCACTTGGATGAGTGACGAAACGTTTCTCCCACAAAACGCTACATCCAGATGAACAGATTCAACTTTTGGAGATTTACTTTCCTGGATGATTGAGAATGCATCAAGACCAGTTAATCTGATATATCTTTTTCTCTCTAAAACAAAGTGACAGCAGACTGAGTCAAAGACAAACGTTATTTAAACACTAAATATTCACCGGCTTTACTTCCTGATCCAGGATTCAAAGATGATCAGCATAGTTATTGGTTGGAGAATTGAACATTCCAGTTTGTTCAAACACAGCTACAGTCAGAGACACAGATGCAGAGACAGAGGAAAATTAAGAAGAGTTCAGCTTTCTGCTTCAAACTCTGTACAGACACAGGAGACAGCAGCATCGAGTGATGCTTTCAATGACCATGTTCCTGTTAAACACAGTTACAGTTTTAACAGGATGTTTTGCTGAAACTGTTTTTAAACAAATCTTTGTTATTGTTACTGCTACCTTACTGGTACTTGTTGAATTTAACTTACTTTGGAAGAAGCAGTTTTATAGAAGCTTTTTCTGTAATGTGTGTTTTATTTTGGGTCTAAACAATTTGCACAGGAAGTCAGAATCAGGCAAATCAGATCTAAACCTGCAAACCCACAGAGCTGAGAGCAAAGCTTTCTCTGCATGTCTGCCTGTGTTAGAAGAGGAAGTGGTTTCATCGAATGTACACTTCCTGTGATCATAGTCCTGCAATTGTTAGCGGGTTAGTGTTTGTCCGACTTACAGGCTCAGACACGTGTTAAACAAATGAAAGTGTGGTTGCTAAGCTGTTGCTATGTGTGCTGATGTCACACAGACTAGGATGAGGTGGAGAATAAAACAGAGAAACAGACTGTTCTCTTCTTCCTGCTCATGTCAAAGTTTATCTTCCTGTCCATGTAACACCTGATAGATTTGATGTTTTCACTTCTGATCTTTCAAAGATCAGCTTTTTTTAAACTTTTTTTTGCTCAAGTTGAAGAAGACTAAACTGGGTTCTTTCTGAGATCCTGAAAAGAGTCCTTTCTTCTCTTTGTGTTCTCTTTCTCAGCTCCAGGAGCTCTCCTAGGGGGAGGGGTGAAGGTGCCCCTGTGTCTCTAACATCCTCTCAGTGTTGGGATAGTGAATGAAGGATTTTTGTGTAGTTCCAGGAAAGACACTAAAACACAGCAGTGATCGTGTCTAAATAGACAAACAGCAGCTTCACTGCATTTAGTTAATGAGTGTAATCAAATGTCTACGGGCGGTCACTGCACAGGAACATTCAGTTTTGCAGTCGAACATTTCTAACAGGAAGTGATCAGAGGTCCAAAAGAGAGGAAATCTGATGTTCCAGGTCAGCTGCTGATCATGTTGTCAATATTCCAACCTGTCCTCACCAACTCCAGAAAAAGCTGCACATTCATCACATCAGGAAAACTTTGGCAGCAAAAACTGACCAAAGGCTGAAAACACTCATGTTTATCTGTGAACAACATCAACTTTTAGACAACAGGAAACCATCAGCAAGAATTTTCACATCAGTGCAAAAATATAACTGTCCACCTACAGAGCTGCTGCCTCCATCTACAAACTGTCCTACATACTGAACCACAAACCCCACCCTGTACTGAGAACTGAAAAAGTCTTCACTGTTATTTTTCTACAGAAACTGAAGACAAAATACTCAACTCAATGCTTCAACACTGAACTAAAACCAAACTATGAATGTGGTTTCTGCAGCCATCTTTTATATCCAGACTAAAGGTAGTCTAGAGTGGAATAATCACTTACACATGCTTAGAGAGATTTAATGTTAACACACACATACGCACAAACAATAGAAGGAGGAAGAGCGTTTAACACAGCTTTGTTGGTCCAGCTGTGAGTCCGTGACCATGAACTATGGAGAGGCAGATATGTGCTGTTTGCGCTGGAACTAAGCTGCACACAGCTGATATTAGCCAGGAAAACATTACAAACTGCTTCACTTACCGGTACATAGAGCTTCACACGGAGTTGATCAGAAATTGTCAGAGACACAAAGTTCAGAAAGGTGAAAAAAAACTTTGAGCAGAAAGGAAACACCCGGAGAGGCGTCCACAGAACAACATCACAGCATTGGTCTGTGGGGACTTCTACAGAAAGGCAAGCAGTGATGATGCTAATCCCCCCCCCCCAACACACACCAAACAAACATCTTCCTCCACTATTCACTATTGAGCAAATTCACTATTGAGCAATTTAACAAGATAACCTGCATCCGAATGCCCTCCTCAGACATTTTTGTACATATTAACTCTTTTTTTTTTTTGATTTGGTGATCATTTTGGTTGTGTTATAGCTTGTGGCATGGATTTTTGCAGGACATCTTCTTTTAAGCCATTTTTTAAAAAATCTAGTGTCTTTTACTCTTACCTGTTATCCATAGTCTGTTTTGACAAAAATGTACACACACAAAATCTGCCATAAAATCCTGAAACAACAATATATTTTTTTCATAAATCATATATATAAATTACTAAGCCCTTTTTAAAATAATAAACATTAAATTACTTTCAGTTTTTTAACCCTTTATATGCCAGTTTAAACATTTGAATCATTATTTATCTTTTTTTTAAAACTAATTATTTCTACTAAACTAATTATTACTAAATATTTTAAACTAATTAAAAGAAATCATATGTTGGACGGGAAATTTGTGGTGATTAATGTCTTGGACATGTCAAACATCAAGAAAATTGGTTTGATAGCATTATTAATTTTTGTATGTTGCTCTCGTCACGTTTGTGGACAACAATGTCCCACTAACTTCCAGTGAAACTACATTTTTTAATCTCTCTGCCACTGCCATATAAAACTATGCACCCTGTAATGTCAGCATTTCATACTGAAGAAAAGTAGTTGATATTTCACATTTTTACTCCACCAGATTAAACCAGTTTGCCATTTTAGACCACAGCATGAAACTCTTGTCACATGACTCCCATTATGTTATGGAGTCATGTGACCATCAGGGAGTGATTTGTATGGATTTTTGTGTGAAACAATTTTCAAATCAATCTGATGCATCAATGGGAACATTTATGATATAAAATGCATCAACACTGAAAACCTCAACGCTAAAGATAACAACATAACAGAACAAATGAAATATTAACAAATCAATGCTTTGAATATATGTCTGTGTGCATGTCATATTGATGCATGAGGATTTTATGGCAGATTTTGTGCGTGCACATTTTTTTTACCACAAAGGTGTTGAAAGGGTGCAAAACTGGAGATGGCATCAGGGTTAAATAGTATTTATTGTTCTTTTCCCAGATCATTGACAAGACTAGATTCCAAATATTAGACTCAAAAACTCAAATGAGAACTAAAATCACACAAATGAGAAAATGACTCAGCTTCTTGTGTGTAGAATGAAAACAGAAGTCATCAGGTTTCAAAAACTTAATGAATATTGCACAGTTAGTATGAGTCAGTGGTTCCCAAACTTTTTTTGCTAGGCCAAGAAAATGTTTGCCCCCCCCCGCACAAGCACATCCTCCAACCACACACACCCATATTTTGTTTTCAAACTCCATTGCACTTTATTTCACACCTCAAACCTTTAGTAAACAATTAAACAAATTACAGGTAGCAACTAGAAAATGCATTTTCTGAAGAAACTGCAGTGTGGATGCTGATCACTGAATGTTTTTAGCTGAAATTAAGTAATTACTGAATGTTAAGTTAAAAATGTTGAATGAGCTGAAAAATGCAAAATTTTTCACCTGAAAAAAAAGCGCAGAACTGTTGAAAGCTCAAGTTCACTCAGAAGAAGTTGAGAAGTAGCTGAACATGTTTAAAATGTAAATTTGAAAAAGCTGAATGATGACAAAAGAAGATTTAGAGTCAGGAAACATCTGAACGAATATTAAAAGTTCATATTCTTTTAATCACTTAAAGAGTGGAATTATGTATTATGAATGTCTAAACTCATAAAAAATAACTTAATAAGAAATAAATGTAAAAACAAATGTGTTGAAATACTTAAGATGAGCAAACATTCTGGTGAACATACAAACTTTAATATATAGCATAATGTTTTTCACATATATTGTGTATATTATGTTCAATAGTATTACAGACATTGTTACATCCTGTGAGGCTGTGGGAGTGTATGGGAGGGGGTGTTACGGCCCTAGCTGGGCCTCCTGAAACTGCCCTTGTGTGGGCGTGGTGTTTTTCTCCGCCTCCTCCTCACTTGCCACTCCTACCCCCTCTGTTCCTCTCACTCTCCTCTCTCCCCAGGACACAGCTGCGCTTGATTAGCCTCGTTTGCCACCTGAATCCTGTCAGCAATTACCTCTGAGGCTATTTAAGCTGGGGATGAGCTGTGAGCAGGGTGGTTTTTTCCCTCTGTGGCTCGACACGGTTTTTGTGCTAGGTTTTGGACAGACAGCCTCCTTCTGAGTAGTGAGTAGATGGGCTTGTGGGCCCTGAGAGTGTCTCCCTGTGGTGAGGAGTAAAGTAGGAAGTGTGGGAAGTGCCTCCCTTTATTGTTTAGGAGTTTTCTTGTCTTTTGTTGCTGCGAGTGTTTCTGTTGTTTCTTTGGCATTAAAGGTAAAACGGCGTTGCCGGCTCTTTAAGTTAATGTCGTTTGTAATAAAACTATATTAATACAGAACAACTGTTTTCCTTTTCATTCTGTTTCCGGACTCATTTGTTACTGGTCCCCTCACTCGCATGCCTAGACCCCTTTGGGGGGGACGTAACAATGTGGGGGCTCGTCTGGGATATGAATGGAAGGAACAGCAGTTGAGTTTTAGTGAGTTGTTTGCCGGTGGCTTGTTTAGTTGTATTGTATCTGCTGCGCTCTCTCTCCAGTTAGCAAAGGGGAGTGTCTAGCTGAGCGTAAGCTCCTCCTTCAGGTACTCATTTTTTTTATTTTGCCTTTTTTATTTTCGGAGTAATCCCGGGTGGGGATGAGTTCCCTGTCAGGGGTAGGCTTGTCGGTGCTTTGTGCACTTGATGCTTAGCCTTTAAAGTTGCCTCGAGCCTGGTACACTCCAGAAGCTAACTAGGCTGAAATTTTAGTAGGTAGGTCTGGGGAGAGGGTCGGCGGTATTTTTATTTATTGGTTAACCTGTGGCCACACATTTCCCACCTGTTTTTCATTTGTGTATTGGAGGTGGTGCTTCATTTTTGTTGTTTTTTTTTTTTAGTTCTGATGGCTACCTTTGATATTGCCGTGTTTAAGGAAAACCCTTCGCTTGTCCAGCTGGACGCCTGTAGGAAGAGGGATTTGCATGAGGTGTCATCATTGTATACCATACCTGTCACCGTGGCCTAGCGAAGAAGCATCTGAAAAGTGCTTCGGTAAGGCCTTCGAGCTATTCGCTGGGTTCTCGATATGTGATGGCTCAAAAAACATCTGGCTGTCACTTGGGACACTATGTTGAGGGACTTGAGCCAACCCCATGCAGTGTTTTCAACCCATCAAAAAGGTCTTGGCAGATTTGGAAGGGTATGCCTAACCGTTATTATGGTGCATGTTAAGTGATATGTTTAAAAGTTGGGTAGGACATTCTGTGACAAACCACTGGTTTGTAGTTATGGGAAGGGGTGTTACGGCCTTAGCTGAGCCTCCTGAAACTGCCCTTGTGTGGGCGTGGTGTTTTTCCCCGCCTCCTCCTCACTTGCCACTCCTACCCCCTCTGTTTCTCTCACTCTCCTCTCTCCCCAGGACACAGCTGCTTTTGATTAGCCTCGTTTGCCACCTGACTTCAGGCAGCAATCACCTCTGAGGCTATTTAAACTGGGGATGAGCTGTGAGCAGGGTGGTTTTTTCCCTCTGTGGCTCTACACGGTTTTTGTGCTAGGTTTTGGACAGACAGCCTCCTTCTGAGTAGTGAGTAGATGGGCTTGTGGGCCCTGAGAGTGTCTCCCCGTGGTGAGGAGTAAAGTAGAAAGTGTGGGAAGTGCCTCCCTTTATTGTTTAGGAGTTTTCTTGTCTTTTGTTGCTGCGAGTGTTTCTGTTGTTTCTTTATTATTGGTAAAACGGCGTTGCCGGCTCTTTAAGTTAATGTCGTTTGTGATAAAACTATATTATTTGTAATAAAACTATATTATTATAGAACAACTCTGTGTTTTCCTTTTCATTCTTGTTTAATGAATCATTTCAATGTAAGCAGCTATCTCCTGGAAGTTTTCAGTCTTTTGAATATGTGGCTTTACAGCTGAAGGCCCCATCCAGAGTTGTGTTTCTTAATGTTTACAGGCCTCCCAAATACTGCACAGACTTTTTTTAATGACCTCAGTGAACTGCTGTCTGTGATCTGTGTTGATTTCGACTGTGTAATTATTGTTGGGGATTTTAACATCCATGTGGACAACCCTCAGGACAAAGGGACTAAAGACCTGCGTAACACTCTGGGCAACTTTGGGCTGACTCAGCATGTAACAGAGGCCACACATAATAGAGGACACACTCTTGACCTACTGATCTCCAAGGGCCTGAGCATTTCAAAGGTTACAGTGTCTGATGTGGGCCTGTCTGATCATTACTGTGTTTTCTTTGAAAGTAAAATTTTAGCCCACACAAATACGTCAACAGCAGTGATCACAAAACGGTGTATAACTGAACACAGTAGTGAGATCTTTAACCAGGTCTTCCCATTAACACCTGACCTGTCCAGAGGTTCAGTCAATGAGCTCGTCACCAGCTTCAATGCTAAAATGTTAAATATAATGGACACTATTGCTCCCATTAAGGTGAAGGTCATCTCTGGAAGGAAAAAGTCTCCATGGAGAAACTCCACACTGGTGAAAAATGAAAAAAGAGTGTAGGAAAGCTGAGCGTAGATGGAGAAAAACAAACCTCCAGGTTCATTATGACCTCTATAAAGAGAAACTTCACAATTATAATTTACAACTGAGGAGTGCAAGGAAGTCCTACTTCTCTGACATCATCACCAAAAACAGTCATAACGCTCGGGTCTTATTTTCTACAGTTGACAGGCTAACCAACCCTCCTGTGTCAGTGGAGGCTGAACTTCATGGCCTGCAATGACTTTGCCAAATTCTTCACAGAAAAAATCCAAAAGATTAGACAAGCAATTGGTACATCAACAGCAGATCCAGGATATGTACTGTGTCCACCGAAAAACTGCTTAAACACCATCAAACAGTTTCACCCTATTAACAGCAAAGACCTGGAGGACATCTTAGGTCAACTGAACTCCTCCTCTTGCTGTTTAGATGTCCTGCCAACAAGTTTTTTCAAAAAGGTCTCAAAGACTTTGGAGTCAGACCTGTTACAGATCGTAAACTTTTCTTTAATGTCAGGTGTGTTTCCAGAATCACTAAAAACTGCTGTAATTAAACCTATACTGAAAAAGGACAATCTTGACAAGACACAAATGAATAACTACAGGCCGATCTCAAATCTCCCATTTTTAAGTAAGATCATTGAAAAAGCAGTTTCTCAACAGCTCAATTACTTCTTAACACAGAATAACTGCTATGATGCCTTCCAGTCAGGTTTTAGACAGAACCACAGCACTGAAACCGCTCTGACCAAAGTGTTTAATGACATATGTCTGAATACAGACAGTGGAAAAATGTCAGTCTTAGTTTTACTGGATCTCAGTGCAGCATTTGATACAGTTGACCACAACATATTACTCAAACGACTGGAGAACTGGGCAGGTCTTTCAGGAACTGTACTAAACTGGTTCAAAACATACTTAGAAAACAGGAAATACTTTGTATCAATAGGTAACTTCACATCTGAGCAGACAAGTATCACATGTGGAGTTCCCCGAGGTTCCATCTTGGGACCCCTTCTGTTCAACATTTACATGCTCCCACTGGCACAGATTATAAAGAACAACAAAATAAACTATCATAGCTATGCAGATGACACACAAATATATATCGCAATGTCACCAGGAGACCGAGGCCCTGTACAGGCTCTTGGTAAATGCATTGAGGAAATTAATGACTGGCTGTGCCACAATTTTCTCCAGCTAAACAAAAACAAAACTGAGGTAATAGTCTTTGGTGCCAAAGAAAAACGATTACAGGTCACCAGAGAACTTCAATCTATACACCTAAAAACCACAAACCAGGCGAGAAATTTGGGTGTAGTGATGGATGCAGACCTAAACTTAGAAAAACACATTAAGACAATAACAAAGTCAGCTTACTATCACCTCAAGAATATTTCAAGGATAAAAGATCTGATGTCTCAACAGGACCTGGAAAAACTAGTCCATGCATTCATCTTTAGTAGGCTTGATTACTGTAACAGCATCTTTACAGGTCTACCTAAAAAATCAGTCAGACAACTACAGCTCATTCAGAACTCTGCTGCTCGAGTCCTCACTAAGACCAAAAAAGTGGACCACATCAGTCCAGCTCTGAGGTCTTTACACTGGCTGCCTGTCCGTCAGAGGATAGACTTTAAAGTTCTGATGCTGGTCTATAAAGCTCTGAATGGTTTAGGACCAAAATACATCAGTGACCTCCTGACCCAGTATGAACCTTCCAGATCTCTCAGGTCATCTGGATCCGGTCTTTTATCAGTTCCCAGAGTCAGAACCAGACACGGAGAAGCTGCATTCAGCTTTTATGCTCCTTATATCTGGAACAAACTCCCAGAAAGCCTCAGATCAGCTGAAGCACTCAGTTTATTTAAATCCAGGTTGAAGACTCACCTATTCTCAGCTGCATTTGAATAAAACACCAAATCCACACTTTTAAGCTTGAATTTCAAAATTTACATTTTAACTACTGATTTTATCTACTGTCCTGATTTTATCTACTGTTTTGATTTTATCTACTGTTTTGATTTTATCTACTGATTTGATTTTATCTACTGTTTTGTTTTTTGATTTTATATACTGTTTGTTTGTTTGTTTGTTTGCTTGCTCGTCTTAATCAATTTTAAATCATGTTTTTTATCTGTTGTTTTCAATGTTTCTGTAAAGCACCTTGAATCACCCTGTTGTTGAATTGTGCTATATAAATAAACTTGCCTTGCCTTGCCTTCATTCTGTTTCCGGACCCATTTGTTACTGGTCCCCTCACTCGCACACCTAGACCCTTCGGGGGGAACGTAACAATGTGGGGGCTCGTCCGGGATGTGAACCCGGGACCTCTCGCAATTTGTTTTGTATATCATAAAAAAAAGACAATCTTAAGTCATATTTCACAGCTTCTTTCTCAAAAGGACTAAAATTAATTCAACAAGTGTTTTCTTCAATATAGTATAAAAATCAATTTAAAAAAGGAAAAAATCAATACAATTTTCAAAATCTTAAGTAAAAATAAGTTAAAGTAAAGTTAGAAGTTTCTATGTGAAGAAGATGTATGATTTGTAAATATTAACCGTTTTAACTGTTCGGATAATGGTGCAAACAAAAATTCCAACTTCAGAATGTAAATATGAGAAGAGCTTTTTCTGCTCATCAATTTGACCCAAAGGTTACACATTTGGAATTTAATTACCATACATGCATATATATATATATATATGTGTATATATATATATATATATATATATATATATACACTCATCCCCCCTCCCCTTCCAAACGCCTTCGACGCTTATTCCCTCCCGATGCACACAGTGGATCAAAGGGGACCAGCGCATATGTTTCAGGCCTGGATGCGCTGTCTACACTGGCTGTCTTTCACCTTTTACCCGTCCCTGTTGCTTGTCATGTGTTTCTATGGTGTATTGAAAGTCATGTGCTTTTTGTGCCGGGGTGTTTTTTCTGTTCTCAAACTGTTCTCCCATTAGGAGCTCAGTCTGAGTGGAGTTTTTTTCTCCTCCTCTCACCTCATGTTATGTATTTTCGCATGCGCCATTAGCGTGCTGCCCGCTGTAACCTATAATTTCCTTTTGGATTAATAAAGTATTCTGATTCTGATGATGATTCTGATTAAAAACAAGTTTTAACCAGAGTTTTTGCAAGTAGATCTTTTTTGGGTGTATTGCTCAATGACTACTAACCGGTGAATATTAAAGACATTCAGTTTGATCACAGTTAACATAATTTGGAAGACTTAGTAGGCCAGTCTAAGGCTTTAGAGTTTCTAATTTACAAGTAAATCACATATGTGATCAGAAATCTGAAAAATTTGTGCTACTCAGGTAAGCAGGAGATTTTTAAAATCTGCTTAGATGTTTACAATGTTTTAAGGTCTCGAGTAATCTGATCCTCTGTCATGTGTCTCTACAATTTTAGCTTCTGGCACAGACTCTATTCTTAAATAACTAATTACAAAATAATAAACAAAATTTAGCAACATATGAAATACATGAAAATTTTAAAACAATCATGAACATTTAAACTGTGTAGGTTTCTTAGAACATGGCTGAACAGCTTTACTATCAGTCTACGTAATCTACTGATCTGTCTAAACATCTTTTTATCACTCATTTTTTTTATGTTTTATTGTAAATACAGTGTCCACACTGTGGTAAAAGAGAACTGTGTAGAGATTTTTCAGTAAACTCAATGAAAGCCTAAGGTGGTGACACAGTTTAACACATTCCATGTATATAATCAATAAACTCAGTCATTTTTGTGAACATTGATAAATAAGTATCATTAGTTTACAGCATTGTTCAGCCATGCCACTAAAGGTTTTTTTACACAGTGCTTAAACCTGGGCTAAGACATGAGCTCCCAGATTTTGTTATCTCAGTAAAAGTCATTTACTTTGAGTTGTATTTATGACTAATTATTATGCACAAGAGTTCAGATTATCTGAACTCTAAGGAGACAAATATATATATAAAAAAAGACACCTATACTTACCAGCTGATACCCCAGACTACACACTAGGTGTGCCATGTGACCTGAAACTTTGTTACAAAGTCATCGTAATCATTCATTCTGTTAACAAACACTGTTTGTGTTGCTGTTCAGCAGTTTAAAATGTTTTAGATTGGATTACATGAAATGAATTTGAGTTTAATTGGGCTTTGTTTTGTATTATTTTTTGTTTGTTTGTGCTTTGTTATTAGCAGATTTTTTACATACTGTAAAATTTCAGCTATCACATTCTTATGTTTCTGGTCATATGACATCCCAAGTGCCTACTTAAAAAAACCCCACAGTTAATTCAACGTTTCCATGAAAATTAAAACAAAATATAAACGAGTTAAATATATAAATAAAGGTTTGCTCTGTGATAAAATATTAAATACGCATACATTGTACAGAGCCCTAACAATTCAAATGATATTTTAGCCTGTTGATCAGAGAGACAGTCATTATGCCCATGTGAAACCTGTAATTAAAAAGCACAACGTTTTTCTGAAACTATAAAGTCCCATATTATCCTCATAATGTCCAGTGACTTCAGACTGGATCCTCCCTGTCATCCGGCCAGAATTTGATGTGATGCAAACAGCATAGAAGCAGGATAGCTGAGGAGCAGAAAACAGGAAATTATATAGTTGTAAATGTAAATATCACTGTTACTTGAAAAAAGGAAATAAAATAATGAAAATGTTACCTTACACACTCATTTAAGGAGGATCTTCACACTGCACAGAGGAGGCACAGTCAGTCTGACAATGATGGCGATCTGCAGTGATGTTTTCCTGCAGCAACACTCCTGCCAACTAGCCATATGATCCAGAGTAATTTGTTTCTAATGAACAGAAAGGTGTATATTAGGGCTGCCACAAATGATTATTTTGATAGTCGACTAGTCACCAATTATTTTTGCGATTAGTCGACTAATCAGATCATGCATCCATTGGATGTAAAACGTACAGCTTATTGCATCAGCATGCGTCTGCGCTTATATAACTATCATTAGCTTACAGCTTGAAGTGTTTAAGGTGTGTGCTAACTAAAAATAAAGACAAGATGATAATTTATTTAACTTTTAATTAATTTTGCAGATTGTCGCGGTGGAGTTTAACAAACTAAGCCGTCTGCTCCTTGCTATCTAAAATATAACAGGACACTGGAGTAAATTCTCGACCATCTCACACTTCTGTTTAATCAGTTTTCTGTTTGACGTTTATTCAGCGGTGTCACGGCTGGGGCAGCAGCCGTGTGATGTGTAGGAAGGAGGACTCGAATGCAGCACTTACTGAGATGCAAGGGTGGTTTATTACGAATGGCAGAACACAAAGAGGGGATGGCAAAACAGAACTTAGGATAAACTAAACTGGGAGGAACTATAGTACGGCAAACCTAAACATGAAGGGAGGACAGCATGGAGAGCACACAGTGGATGACACGAAGAAGGCTGGGTAGGGAGACGCGGAAAAACAACGGAGAAAAACACAGACGACGCCACGAGGAACACAGGCAGACACACACTATAAATACACAGAGGGACACTGGGAAATCACACACAGGTGGGAGACACAGCTGGACCTGATTAACCTGACGAGACAGGGGAACACTAACACCAGGGACCAACAGAGGGAGCACCAACCCAGAAACCCAGCATCCAAAAACCCCAAAACACAAACCATCCCAAAACAGTCCACAAATAATAATGATAATAATAATAATAATAATAATAATAATAATAATAATAACAATAAATACACCAAACACAAAATCACTGAGTTCACGGACTCAGGACCATGACAAGCGGTGTGAAAACTATAACTTTAATCTCAGCCAAACGGATTTACTCAGGAACAAATAAAACACTGAAAAAAGCCAAACAATAACATTTTTAAGTTATCTAAGTGACTTATATATCGTGTTTAACCTGAGTAGCGAAAGACAGCGGGGGGGTTGAAAACGATTTGCCGGGAGTCCGCTGTTTTCGTCGGCTCTAGTGAGCCTTGTACCCTGGTTAGCTATCGAGCTGGTGGGTAACAGACGTCTCCGAAAAACGTCGGAGCACTTTTACAAATATGTGATGTCTTGATAAACTGAGCAGATATTTGAAGTTTACATGGCTACATTCTTGCCTGAAAATATCTTAAAAGTTTATTTTGTGACCCAGAAAGAGTAATGAGAGTAATATTAAAACTAAGTAGCCGCCATTGTTGGAAACTGGAATTGGCTGAGCCGTGCTATGAATTCTGGGATAGGTTGGGCCACAACGGATACGACCGACGCATCCTTCAAATCTGGGGAAAAGTAGGACGCATTTGCAGAAGTCTTCAAATTTGGAAAGCCTTTGTCGCGTCGCTGTAACGTAATCAGCCTTCAAATGCGGCCCCTGAATTTGGACACAGCTGGCATCCTTGTACATGCAGTGCTGCCATCTACTCTTTCAGTCCGTTATTACACTCTTAAATCCTGCTACTTATTCCTGCATCTTTCAGAATCTTACAAGGCTTTAAATGACGCCTCGACTATTAAATTTTGATAGTTGACGTGATCGTGAGTAGTCGACTAATCGTGGCAGCCCTAGTGTATATATAAGGTGGTGTGCACTTGGAGCTGGTTCTAAGAAACAAACACATCCTGTAATAAACTGAATACCTTTAGTAGTGTTGCTGTGAGTATAAACGCCTTCTATTATGCATGGTTTCAAAGGAAGATGTTTTGGAGGCTCAGTCATACATGCAGTCTGTTCAGTCCTGAGTGTCTCAGCTCTGAAGGGGATGGATCACAGAGGGAAAACACCTGAGTACAGACATTAAAATACACTCTAACACTCCTAATGCCAAGTGAAAACACAACTAAAAGACTTCATAAAGAATTAATACATGTTTTCATGGAAATAATGTCATTAGCCCTTTTTGTTGTAAGTAAATCTTACCCAACTGCTTGTGGGACAAGTTAGAAGGAAGACTTATAACAGAAGCTCTCCTGTACTGCAGATGTGAAGTCTCACGCTCTGATAGTACGGCGATGAAGAGGGTGATGAAGCCTCTCTGATCTTTGGCATTATAGTTTCTGGCTGCTATGTCCTTCACACTGTTTGATTTTACATGTTAAGCTTGGAGAAGACACAGGAGAACTATGTCCCTCTTAAAAAAAAAACAAAAAAAAAACCTTAGAAACTCCCACCCCACCCCCCACCTCACTCCACTCAACTCCCCAGTCCAACACCATCCAATGTCTTTTTAGAAGACATTGTGATGGATACAAATGTACGGTATCAGCTGGTAACAGAAAGTAAGTGTAACACATGTAGTACATATGTAACACTGCTGAAACATTTCTGGTCAGAAAATGTGCATTTATCAGCCAGTGCATTTATCAATCCAGACCCAGACCCACCCTGATAAGTGCACTGGCTGAAACATAGGAAAAGCTAATAAAAAATTATGTTTCATTGAAAAAATTTGTCCAAAAATATAATTGTATACTTTTGAAAAATTTAAAGTTCATAACAAACCAAAATCAAAAATATTTTTGTAAATAAAATGGTATTTCAAAATAGACTGGCTTAACTGTCATTATTGCTGTAATTAGTTTTTTTAAAAAGCAACCTTTAGTCTGTGTTGTCCTCTCAGAAACAACGATGAAGCTGTTGAACATTTATTTGTTGTGTGGATAATCCTCTGGTCTTCCCTCCCTCCCAGCCACAGTGAGACTGGGGCAGTCTGGCAGGATGTTGAAGTCTGGCTGCAAAGAGGAAATGCCTACACTGTTCCTTTTAAACTGCTATATTTGATTTTTCTGACATTTATAGATTACTGTAAATGAATCTTAGATTTTCTGTAATAAATAAAATTGTCATCTCATACTGATATCATTACTTAAGCTAAATTCATTTAAGTTGATTTAATGTAAAAAATGTAAACATTATACTGCAATGCAGGGCATTTTTTTTTGTCAACTGTTAAATATTGCTCTAGTTTCTTAAGTCATTCAGAAGCAGAGACATTACTTACTGTATTTAAAGATCTAGATCATGAATCATCACAAGACAAAACACAGTATACATGGTCGTGGTAACTGTAGTAGGTTTTCATGACTCCAGAATGGAGACATCACTCTGGCTGGTAAATGAAAATAAGGTCAAGCAGTGTGTTCTTCTCTGTGGTAGGGAAAGTGATGACCTTGTGTATCCCCTAGACTCAAAGAGCTCCAGGATTGGTTTGTTTGCACTGGATAAAACATTCTCATTAAAATCACCATTAATTATGATGGGATGACAGTCCATGATCTCTAATGAGTCTAATAGGCTTACCAGGTTTTTCAGGAATGTCCTCAAAGTGTAGTCTGGAGGTCTGTATACAGTTGCAATCAGTGCACTGACTGGTGCTTCAACCTTTAAAGCCAGAAATTCAAGGTCAGTTACATTATGGATGTACAGTTTTTCATGGACTTGAATGTCACTTTTCACATAAACAGCAACTCCACCACCACTTCTGTTTGCCATTTGGGGAAAGTTTGTGTAGGACAGGTGTCTGTTGCATTTTAACAAATTGTAATTTTCCAAGTGAAGACTCTGTGAGAAAAGAGCCCCGCAGGCACAAAACATCTGTTAGTGTCTAACACTAAGTTCAAGTTCATGGTGACTCTTGATGTCAATAATGTGAGTAGGCAGTTCCTCTGTATTATGGTGGACAATGGTAAAAGCTTCTGACCTGTCTCACGTGTAGAAGAGGCATCGTGTCATCAAGGTTGGCTTGTCTGATGTTCTCAAGTGCTGCAGTGATTTCTGGGTTGGCAAATATTTTTCTCTCCTCCATATCAAGAACATACAGTCCGCTGAGAGACATCACTCTACTGACAGCTACTGTGAAGAATAGAAATATTTTACTGCTATCATTTGCTGCTATTAGGATAATCATCATTACCATTTCAGTATTAATAGTGATGTTGCATTTCAGATGCATTCAGATGTTCAAATATATTGGTATTATATAAGTCTTTATTACAAGTCCAGTAATAACCACTTTAAGCTGTTGAGTTGAATTTATAATCTTAAATGTTTGTATGCAGACTGCATGGTGAAAGAAAAGGCCCCACGTAGAGTAACTCCAAAAGGAGACAGGAAGTTATAGGCTTTTGAAGTTGCATGCTTTTGCAGAAGTGAAACTGAAAGCAGACGCTGAGTGCAACTACTGTGAGTAGGTTATGAAACTGTATTAAGCTTTTAGTAGAGGCTCTTGATTAAACATTTACTCAACATATTACATATATAGTTCCAGTTAGGGTATTACATGTAAGGATGAGCCTCTGTTCTGGTGACAGGTCAGAAATGCAACGGGTGAGATGAGAGAGCATTTAAGGGCGAGACACCCATAAACACACATACAGACACATACAGTGAGAGAGGTTACGACACGTACGCAGTACACAGCACGCACGCGCCCTCGCACGTGCACGCACACACATCTGTAGACTCATTTAGTAGGCAAGAGTTGAAATATGTTTTGCTATGGCTGCAAAGTCGAGGCGTACGTGTTAGTCTGTTCCAGGAAGTACACCAGATGTCCCAGAAGATAAGCGACAGCGAAGACGAGCTGAGAGGAAGCACTTGGCTCCGACCCGAAGAAGATGTTCTGTTTTAAACTATGTTAAAAGTCATTGTGGTTTAGGCTGACGTATGCTGTATTAAATCTGCCTAGCAACAGAAGAGGGGGCGGTACAATTCTCACCTCTATAAAGTCCTTGTCTTGACTTTTGTGAGACAGTTCAATACTGATTGGGTTGTTGAACTCACACATGTGTAATTCATTAAAAGGCCGTCTAATTCCACCCGGCTGGATCTGTGGTTATTTTTAGATTCCCCCTCAATATTTTTGAACCTTGACACTACGTAGGCCATGCCGGGTTCAAAAATGCTCTTCAGAGAGACAACAGCTGATGTGGTTGTCAGACCTTGGACCTTATGTATTGTACATGCAAAAGCCAGCTTCACTGGGAATTGTCTGCGTACCACTACTTTCTGTTTTAGATTCTCCTCTGCTCTCTCAATGTACACTACGTTGTCTGCTGGTGTGCGGTTATTCTTTCCAGATGTCTCATTATCCATTTTAAGCCCAAGCTTAATGATGTGCTGGTCATTTTCAGAGTATACTACTTTAAGTAGTTTCCCAAAAGCTCCACTAACAAAACCATTTTGTATGTCAATGTTTCTGGTGAGCATGACACAAGCTCCTTCTGCAACTTTAAGTGTGTCTGGTAACTTGTTTTTACCTCATTTGAATGATCTGTCTTGTTGTGCCATTCTGCCAGTTCTAGGATCCTTTCTGTAATCATCTGCATCGATGTCAGTGATATGAGTATGGAGCAGAGCCAGCGTTGCAGAGTTGTGTGCATCCACTTGTTTATTAGTTGCAAAAATGTACAACGCATCAATTGGACAAAGGGCTGGTTCAGTTATGGCCTGTGACAACAAATTTTTATCTGCTTCGCAAAGCTCATCCAACTTTCCTTTCGCACGAATTCTGTTTAGTATCTCAGCAAAGGCAACATCATCTTTCTGATGCATAATCTCAGTCAGAGTGATCATCTGAAAATGCTCCCATCACAGGTAAATCTCGGATGGGTCATGCACACAGAGAGGTTTAGACTGGTGGTAGCTGATAGAAGTCTCCGACAGCAATGACTGACATGCCTCCAAACGGTCTCCGAGTCCCTTTGATCTGTTTGAGTCTTGCATCTACATATGCAAAGAGATGTCTTGACACCATAGACACTTCGTCAATGATGATTATTTCAGCATTCAAAAGTTCTGATCTGACTTCATCCAGCTGATTTCCAAGTCCCTGAATAGGAGGTTTTAAGCTTCTTGGCAGTTTGAGAAGAGAATGCAGAGTTGTTCCAGAAATGTTAAGTGCTGCAGACCAAGTGGAAGCAGTTAACAGAACAGTAGGTTTTGAAATGTAAGCATCGTCTGCATGTCTGGGCACTTTGCTCAGTATCTTAGATGCCTCCGAGTGGATGCATTTGATCAGATGGGATTTTCCCGTTCCAGCCCCACCATTAATATAAAAGAAAAACTGCTCTGGATTTAGGGCACAGACTTTTTTATTACACCAGTCTCTAACTGCATAAAATATGCAGGCTTGCTTCTTATTCAGATTCTGAAACATCTGACTTAACAATGTGGGATCGATTGCAGCCAGTTCCCTGATGGTTCTGACTTCTGTTGAAGCGTCAGCCTGACAACTGTAGTCGGGCACATCTTCCTGTTCATTTTCATTGTCTCGCTCTCTTTCTTGTTCAACAAGTGGCAACCTTACGAGATCTGATTCAGGTGCCGATTACACCATTGGTCAGTCACACCTCTGTTCTGCTCATATTCCTCAACAGCGCTCTCAATCTCCTCACTGTTTTTCTCATATTTTTCTCTGTTTCTTTTGACAATGTGTTGCACGTATTCAAGACGGGCAGCACCTGGTAGCTGTACACAGCCGGCACCATAGAAAGCCTGATAGGTTGGCAAAGATGGCCTTTTCAGTTCGTGGTCTGAACGACGAGGAAGGTACAGTTTAAGCACTCTTCCATAATACTGGTCTGGATGTTTTTCTTTTGAGCAGTGGTGAAATCTGATGACAGCAGGCTTATCATTTTTGCGCCTCTGCACAAATCCCATCTCAATGAGAAGGCGTAAAACATCTTTACCTTTTGTCTGTTGGCCATAGACAACCCTGCAAGTCGCAGAAAAGTCTGCTATGCACATCTCCTCATACTCTGGTGTTTCAGGTCTGGGTTTGTCTTTGTCATTCAAAGATGTCATCCAAACATTGGAAGACTCAGGTATTGTGTTATCCAGAACTGACAGGGGACGACTCATTTTCACTGGATTATCATCGGTTGGTATGAATATTACACCACGTGAACATTTCTTCATGTGAAGACCACATGCACGAGCAACACACTCCTGAGCACTGATCTCTCGCTTTTGACTCATTTACACTGTCCTTATGGGAATTCTCAATGACAGTTTTCAGGTATTCAGATAGCCCGCCCTCTTTTTTGGATATGTATTTCATCAAATAATTTGCTGCACAGAAAGCATCTAAAACAAAGCTCACATCCCTATTACTGTTCCAGGCTTCAAGCAGATATGGATTATAGCCATTTATCCAAGTGTCTTTTGGATCACGCTTCAGTATGATCATACTCCTTGTGTTCATTTTATTCAGGTATCATTCATATTCTGCGTGTGTCAACTTGCATCTTGCCAAGAGCTGCTCTAAACTCATGGAAGCAGTTTCAGGTTCATTCAGCAGCTGGTTCAGTGGTCTGAGTTTGTTCTTCGCTGTTTCTACTTCCAGTTCATCATCCTCACAGGGTCTTGTGATTATTGTCTCATTGCAGGGTGGTTTGGGAAAACCAAAACGAAGCCAGAGCTTAAACTCCTAAAGCACGTCTTTGTGTGGTTCTTACTGTGTTTTTGCACTTCTGTTACTTTCTTGTATAGTTCAGGTTGTTTATGTGGATCAGGCAGCTGAGCTGTGATGTATTTCTTTATAAAATCCACAACAGTTTGATCATCATCTTCCTCAAACACAGGAGCACCTTCTAACCATAGGAGACAGTGTATGTGTAGGATTCCTCTGTGCTGAAACTCAACTCTGTAAAAGTAGTCAATAACTTTGCCAAGTGGCTGTGCAGGAGATAAGAGTAAATCTCTGAATAATTCTTCAACTCTCTTGTCAAACATGCGCATCGTTGTGACAGGATTGCTTCTCAGGATGTCACAATTTGCTGACCAGTCGAGCCCTTCAAAATTCACTTGTTCACCTTGCTGCCTTGTTATTGCTTCAATCACTTCAGGCCATCATGGCAAAAAGATCCCTTGTTGTTTTCTCCCAATAGGCTGGGGTTCCTCTCAGAGGTTGCATGAATCTTACTGCATCTTTATTTTGCACCAGTTTCTCCACCTCATGTTTATCTTGCAGCATGCCTGAGGTTATTTTTCGTCCATCTCTGGTCAGAGGCTTTGCCTTCCTTAACTGTATTGTCATGCTGGAAGTAGCCAAGTGTATTTCTGTCACAAACTGTGCAAAGAACAAATAGTTTGTGTCTCTGGCAAAACGATCATCAATGCAGAAAAGTCTTGATTTAAAATACCCACTGAGGGATACTTTAATCAGCCTTTTTTCATCAAGTGTGTTTTGGCCTGTAGGAAACTCCCCAGGGAAGGCCATGGCCTCCAGTTTAGGTGTTTTGAAAAAACTTATTGGATTGTTTCTCTCTGCAGAAGCAACAGAGTAGATTCCTTCACTGAAACATAATATCTCCTCAGCCACATCAGGGGGCTGCAAATAGGACTCGAGTGCAAAACCACCATTAGACATTCCATCTGATTGCTCTGAATCATCTCTCATCCGATCTTGTGGTTGTTCACCATCACAGGATAACGTGTCAATATCCTGTTCATTTTTATTTTGTGCTTCACACAGTGCATTTTTCTCACAGCCTCATCAGCCTCACAGCCTAAAATAATAAATCAGCCTCATCATAATCCTCCTCATTCACGTTTTCATCATCATCATCCTCCTCATCATCTTCATCAGAAAGTGTTGGATCACATAGCTCAACATCATCTCTGATGCTCACATCCTTATACCGTGGATGAATCTGCTGGAGTTTATGCAGTGCTTGCACAAGTTTACTCCAGCTTACAGTCTGAAACAGCTGATGACCTTTGTAAGACAAGCGTATCTTTAATTTCACTCTCATCACCTTAGAGTAATTTCTTAATCGAGATAATGCTTCAACAGTTTCCTGTACCTCTGATGGGACACAGACCACATTTCCTCTAATTGCTCTCTGTCTGCCTTTGGGAAGAGGAATAATCTTGGCAAATGGTATGCACTTGGCCATGAGATGTCTCTCCAGTATGTTGAGATCAGACAGTTCAGGTGGAATATCAACAAGCTCAAGTTTGCTGGCAACAGCAAGTGCTGGCATGGATCCATTTTTAAGATGATTATGGCATGTGTGGCAAATCCACTCTCTCTTTCTCTCATCAGGCAGACTGCTCATTTCTGCAGATTTCATCACAAACATGAACAAACTTTCCTGTCAAACATCTTGCAACCACATGTGGGTTTTTGACATAATTTGACCTTGTGCAATGTTGTACTTGGTTTGGAAATGCAGGCTTGAAACATACTGTACAGCGGTATGATGGTCCAGCTTTGATTTGTGATTTGAACACAGATATGGCCTCCTTGATCAAACTGTTGTCACTCTCTTGGGTTTGTCTGTTCACCCATCTGTATTTCCTTTTTATTTTCATGGCACATGTTGTGCATAATCCTGAATGCAAGATTATTCTAATACCCGTCTCGCATTAGTTGTTTCATTAGTTGTCTGTGTGTTACTCTGAATGCGTTGTCACGTGCATAACGCTGAGTAACTCGAGATCTCTGTCTCTCTCTGAATTCTGGGCTTCCTTGGTACCTTTTAGTGATATACCTTTTTTGTTTCTTTCTAAATTCAGCATTTCCACAATAGCGTCTTTTAATATATTGTTGTTTTTTCTGTCTAAATTCAGCATTCTCACAATATATCCTTATAATATACTGTTGTTGTTGTTTCCATCTAACTTCAGGATTGTTTTTATATGCCTTAGTTGTGCAAGATTTTTTTTTTCTTTGTAATCTTTATTTGAAGTGTACTTTTGTCGTTCTTTCCTTTTTTGGTTTTCTTTTCTCTGATTTCTGGGTTTCTCTGATGCCATTAATCTTCTTTTAATTTTGTGCCTTTGATTTTTATTAACTTTTGTCAGTTTACAGATTTTCTGCAAAAGTGCATCAGAAATATCACAGGCAGCAACAGTTTTTATTGTAGCAATGGACTGACATGAAAAAGCATCATTTGATGAAAGGAAATTAAAGTCAGTGGATGGTTGAGAAAGGTATCTACTGCTTCTTCTGAAGGTTCTCCAAATGTCCTATACTGGGAAAGCTGTGTCATGTCAAGATGATACATACACCTGCGAGGATCAACTTTGTCTGCCAGCTCATCGGTTGCCAAATTAATACTCTTGGGGTATCTTTTCTTGGCCTCTTTGTACATCACATCACCTTTATCCAAGACCAGATTAAGATCAGCTGTACTCATGTTTTCATTCTCATGAAGGAAAGCAAGAAATATGAGTGAGTTACATGTACACTGACTGTTTCTGGAGTCTCCATATTTGGGATGTGCCTGGCTGTGAGATGCACAGACCTGTGTTACACAGGGCTGGTTTTCAAGGTTAACTCTTTCTGCATGACATGGTCCTGCCACCTCACTGTGACGCCTATTTTCACAATATCAGCATAACCCACCTGTGGGGCACTTGACACCTCATGTTGGTGTCTGTGGTTTACCTGATGGTCATCAAATTCATACTGCAGTCCACTCTGTACAGCATCAGCATAGGATACATGTACAAGTACAGGAACATGTTGACCTGCCTGTTTGACAGTGTCAGCATTGGTCTTTGCAGACACACTGTGTGCTGCAAAGCTCTGAGGAAAATCACACTCAGCTTGTTCACATGTTGGTACACTGTGAAACTCATGGAACTTCTTCCAGCATTGTTTTGCAGCTTGTGACTTTTTCTGCTTCTTTGGCATTTTTACACACCTGCAAGTGTTTCTCTTAGTCTTTAGAAAATATGTTCACAAAATAAGAGTTGCACAAAACAGGAGATGTTTATTTGTCTTTATATTTCAGCTTTTATTTCTCAGAAACAGTTGTCTTTGATTCTTTGTTTGACAGTTTGTTCTTTAGTCGAGAGAATATTATGCACTGTCCTTATCGGCTTGACAATAACTTTGCAGCAAGCCTAGAGTGAAAAACAGGTAGGGAGAAAATTTTGCAGAGAGAACAGACAGAGCAGGAGAGACACAGCTTGGAAATTACAATCAAAATGTGAATTAGAGTTTTCTTTGTTTGTGCAGTTTGTTCTTTGTTAGAGAGAAAATTATGCACTCTTTTTATTGGCTTGGCAACAACTTAGCAGCAAGCCCAGATGATATAAGATAAGATAAGATAAGGTAAGATAAGATAAGATAACCTTTATTAGTCCCACGCGTGGGAAATTTGTTGTTCTTACAGCAGTGGACAGTGCAAAGTTACATAGAAAATTAGAAAAGAAAGAAAAACACTGGAATAAGATATCAATAGATACTGTACACAACTGTAAACAATAGAATAGAATAAAATAAAAAACTATATACAATTGAATGAAACAGAATACAGATGCTATATAAAAGTGAGTATAATACAATACAACGATGATAAAAAGATCGAGCAAAAATTATGCGTGCTCTCTTTATTAGCTTGTCAACAACTTAGCAGCAAGCCCAGAGTGAAAAACACGTGGAAAGAAAATTTAGCAGAGAGAACAGACAGAGCAGGAGAGACACGGCTTGGAAATCACCATCAAACCGTAAATAAGAGTTTTGGCTTGGCAACTGAGCAACAAACCACAGAGTGAAATACAGATGGAAAGAAGGTAGAGACAACAGGTGGAGCAGGACAGAGGATAGAGGGGATGGGGGGGGGGGGGGGGTGGGATGTGAGAGAGAAGACTGGACATCTCATCCGTGTTCTTTTTCTGCACACTGTGAACAAAAATATGAAGAAAAAAATCCATTGGACTAAAATAATATCACATGGTAATTGTATAAACCAATTGTGTCTAAAGAAACAGAACAAAACTTATTCAAGCTAAACTGTTATTAGCTTCCATGTACAAAAAGTTGCACAACTGTGTATATTTTAAAAGAATACATTATGAGATTGTCAACACAAACTTGGAATTTAACTGTTTGAATACAAATGTATTAAAATCAATTATATTTTTTAATAAATGATTTGATTGAAATCATTGCTTGATATTTTTAATTATTAATTGTTCATGATTATATGAATCATTAAATAATCACATTGTTACTATGAGCATGTATGAAAAAAATATTTTAGCCTGTACCGATTCTTTGATTGAGGTGTGAGAACAAACAACCACTGGTCCAGATGAGTTCAGTCAAAACAATGATTTTATTGAACACACGCGTGGGAAGATGTACACTGTCACATCCTCAGCATAGATCTTCGCTAGAAAGCACACTTCAAATGTTTTTTTTGTATGTCAGGGTTCACGCCCCTTCTTGCGTCAAGCAGATACATAACATGCATAGATTACAGTTAATGACAGTTGCTACATTTCTTTTGTTCACAACCTTTAACACACTTAAAGAGCCGTCTTCAACCATCTCCACTCCCGGTGTTTTCTGTTGCTCGTTCTCTTCACGCTTATCTCTGGAACATCATGAGCACGTCCTGTACCAAAACTGTTGCTATGCAGGCACAAAATGCAGTTGCATGCAAAATATATATTACCTCTAACCTAGAAATGAGTCTGTGTTGTCTGTGTCTGTAAGCGTGTTTGCATTGACTTTTACTGCACTCTGAGTCACTTTTCACAATAGGTCATCTGGACAGTCCCACCAGATGAAGCTTATGACCATCAAAAGACTGAATGCTAACTCTTTATGAGAACATTTGCAATATGTATAAGAAACTGATTATGATTACTTCACTTAATAAGTTTTACCAAAATGCCACTACTCAAGCTTAAAAAAAAATGATACATTTCCCACAAGCCCAAGTGTTAAGCTGCAAAGTATTTACTAAAAAATTGCATTTAAAAGATCTAACACACAATTTGAACCCATCACTTTACAGTTTACATTAGTTATATTTTTTTTTTATTTTGGTCGACTTCTCTTACAGTGTGTGCATACCTACCAGGCAAAGCACTGATGTCAGTCAGGTTCCTAAAAGTGTAAGAGGAGAAATAATATGTTAGTTGTCTGTATAGTATTATCAGACTAGCAAAACTACAAAGCTCACACCAGATGATACACTGAACTTACAGTAAGTAGGTTAATCATATAGTAATATAGCACACCAAGGGACACAACAGCCATTTTATAATTCAAATTAAATAACTGAAGGATTTCCAGTTATCTAAGGTAAGCGTAAGACCGCTGCTAGCGTTAGCATTGCTGCTAGCATTAGCATTGCTGCTAGAATTAGCTTTGCAGCTAGCGCTAGCACTCTTACACTTAAAAATGAGCCATACTGCCAACAGTAAAAATCATTTGTTAACTGTTGTCATTTGTTGGAATGAGGACAGACTATAAACAGTGACAGTCAGAAAAAAGGATTCTTAAAGTCATCAACTGACTCAAACTGCCCAGATATGAACCACCTATCTGCTGAAGACAAATCCAGAAAAGCTGCATGTCTTTTTGTACGCGCGTATGTGTGTGTGTGTGTGTGTGTGTGTGTGTTTGTTTGTCTGTCTGCATGTGTGAAATGTTTGGCGAAAAAATATTGAATAAGCTGAAATACACCAAAATCATTCACTTGAAAGCCAAAGTGAAGAACTGTGAAAGTTGAAGTTCACATAGAAGAAAAAGTTTCAAAATTGGAAAGTAGTTCATCATGTTTAAAATGTATATTTGAAAAAGCTGACTAATGACAAAAGAGAATTTAGAGTCAGAAAACATCTGAATGAATATTAAAAGTTTATATTCTTATAATCACTGAATGACTGAAATGTGAGAAAATCAATTACAGATAGTTAAATGCTGTAAGCTTTAATCATCCAGTCAGAAAAGATGAAAAACCTATCAAATCTGCTTTGGTGTACCTGTTGAAAAACTTCATCTAAATCCAAGACCGTAAGTCCTAAAAAAAAAATTTTTTTAACAGAGAGGATTCCGAGGACGTGTTTTAAACAACAGTGTGTTCTTCATGTTCCTGCTGTCGAAAATGTGGTCAGGGGAGTGATTTAAAAAGTGGGGTCATTCCTGTTGTTGAGAGAAACTACTGACTAAAACTATAATGTATTTCTGTAGGTCGATTAGTAGGTTATCCCTGTACTTTGATCAACACAGTACAAAACATTTACATCTCTGAGCTTTCAAAGACATACTGTTGGAAAGAGAACAACGATGGATACATTTTCACTGTGAAAGGATGGCTGTAGAGCAAACACTGTGGACACAGTAACAATTGAAACAGAAGTTTTTAAGATTAACGCTTTAAAGCCAGTCGGAGCGGACAGGCTCCATTTTGTGTAACTATTTTTAAACCCCGGTAGCTCTGCAACCACGTAAGCTAGCGCCCGAAACCGGAAGTGACGTCATTTTGCGGAAATGTAGTTTTTACTATCAAGACCTAATGAGCCTATAGTGCTGATTTTAAAAGTTATCTTTGACTTTGTGACTTTCTGTGTCGTTTCTGGGATGCTTAGGACTCATATTGCACTGCTGGAAATAGTTTATTTTGATGCATATGATGTTATTTTGCAAATTTGCATTTTAATATTTATTTCCATTTTTCCTGCAGTATATGAAAAGTGGTGTATTTCAAAAATAAAACTATGAAGACACTTAAAATAAATTTCCTGTGGTGGGAAACTAGTTTGTGCAACTTTTTTGTATTTACAGTTTTGAGGGATAAGCCTCTTAAATTTCTCTAAAAACAAAAACGATTTTCTTGGCAGAGTGACAGATAGAGCTCATTAAGCAGGCAGGTCTGTATCAGGTGAAGTAAGGGACATTATTACTGGAACGCTGTCACACACTACTGAAATTTTATCTCTCAAACACTCGACTGAAACGCTCTCACACACACTGCTGAAATGCTGTCACACACACTACAGAAATGCTCTCACACACACTACTGATAGTTTACCTCTCACACACACTACTGAAACGCTGTCACACACACTACTGAAACGCTGTCACACACACTAATGAAATTATATCTCTCACACACATTACTGAAATGCTCTCACACACACTACTGAAACGCTCTCACACACACTAGTGGAACGCTCTCACACACACTAATGGAACGCTCTCACACACACTACTGGAACGCTCTCACACACATTCCTGAAAAGCTCTCACACACACTAATGAAATTATATCTCTCACACACACTACTGGAACGCTCTCACACACAGTAATGGAACGCTCTCACACACACTAATTAAATTTTATCTTTCACATACACTACTGGAACGCTCTCACACACACTAATTAAATTTTATCGTTCACACACACTATTGGAACTCTCTAACACACACTACTGAAATTTTATCTCTCACACACATTACTTAAACGCTCTCACACACCCTACTGAAACGCTCTCACACACACACTTCTGAAACGCTCTCACACACACTACTGGAACGGTCTCACACACACTACTAAAATTTTATCTCTCACACACTACTGAAACACTCACACACACCAATTAAATTTTAGCTCTCACACACACTACTGGAACGCTCTGAAACACACTACTAAAATGCTCTCACACACACTACTGAAATTTTATCCCTCACACACACTTCTGAAACGCTCTCACACACACTACTGAAATATCATTTCTCACACAAACTACTGAAACGCTCTCACACACACTACTGGAACGCTCTCACACACACTACTGGAACGCTCTCACACACACTACTGAAATTTTATCTCTCAAACACTACTGGAACGCTCTCACACACAGTAATTAAATTTTGTCTTTCACACACACTACTGGAACCCTCTCACACACACTACTGAAATTTTATCTCTCACATACACTACTGGAACGCTCTCACACACACTAATTAAATTTTATCTTTCACACACACTACTGAAACGCTCACACACACTACTGAAATATCATTTCTCACACAAACTACTGGAACGCTCTCACACACATTACTGAAACGCTCTCACACACTACTGAAACGCTCTCAAACACACTACTGAAACGCTGTCACACACACTACTGAAATTTTATCTCTCACACAGACTACTGAAACGCTCTCACACACACTACTGAAACGCTCTCACACACACTACAGAAATTTCATTTCTCACACACATTACTGAAATGCTCTCACAAACACACTAGTTAAATTTTTTTCTCACACACACTACTGGAACGCTCTGAAAAACAGTACTGAAATGCTCTCACACACACTACTGAAATTTTATCTCTCACACACTACTAAAACGCTCTTACACACACTACTGAAATTTTATCCCTCACACACACTACTGAAACGCTCTCACACACACTACTGAAATTTCATTTCTCACATACACTACTGGAATGCTCTCACACACACTAATTAAATTTTATCTTTCACACACACTACTGGAACGCTCTCACACACACTACTGAAATTTGTTCTCTCACACACATTACTTAAACGCTCTCACACACACTAATGAAATATAATTTCTCACACAGACTGCTGAAACGCTGTCACACACACTACTGAAACACTCTCACACACACTACTGAAATTTGTTCTCTCACACACATTACTTAAAGGCTCTCACACACACTAATGAAACATTCTCACACACACCAATTAAATTTTATCTCTCACACACACTACTGGAACGCTCTGAAACACACTACTGAAATTTTATCTCTCACACACCCTACTGAAACGCACTCACACACATTACTTAAAAGCTCTCACACACACTACTGAAATTTTATCACTCACACATTACTTAAATGCTCTCAAACACCCTACTGAAACGCTCTCACACGCTCTTCTGAAACGCTCTCACACACACTACTGGAACGGTCTCACACACATTACTGAAATTTTATCTCTCACACACATTACTTAAATGCTCTCACACACACTACTAAAATTTTATCTCTCACATACACTACTGAAACATTCTCACACACACCAATTAAATTTTATCTCTCACACACACTACTGGAACGCTCTCACACACACTACTGAAATTTGTTCTCACACACACCCTACTGAAAAGCTCTCACACACTCTTCTGAAACGCTCTCACACACATTACTTAAAGGCTCTCACACACACTAATGAAATATCATTTCTCACACAGACTACTGAAACGCTCTCACACACACTACTGAAATTTTATCTCTCACACACACTACTGAAACGCTCTCACACACTCTTCTGAAACGCTCTCACACACACTACTGAAATTTTATCTCTCACACACATTACTGAAATGCTCTCACAAACACACTAGTTAAATTTTTTTCTCACACACAGTACTGGAATGCTCTGAAAAACAGTACTAAAATGCTCTCACACACACTACTGAAATTTTATCTCTCACACACTACTAAAACGCTCTCACACACACTACTGAAATTTTATCCC
>CAKLIZ010000742.1:77762-89966 GCA_922035795.1 Oreochromis mossambicus | reverse complement strand
CACACACACACACACACACACACACACACACACACACACACACACACTCTTACAAAACCACAGGCAAGGTACTCTGTGTGTATGTAGACGTCATATGTTAATGAACCTATGCATATTCATGTGACCTCAATAAAAGAGCAGTGTACGGGGGAGTGGACGAGAGCAACTGGGGTCAAGCGAAGGAACGGCGCTTGTCCGGTTTTCTCCCGTGCACGAGAAACATAAAGAACTTTGCCTACTTCGTGTCTTGCTTGCTGTGTAATTACATTGTCTTCAACGTTCCAGCGAATAGGTTTAAGCTACAAACCTATCAACTACTCATCACTGAACTCATAGAGTTTTATCATGTATTTGTGTTCTTCAGTGTAGTACTGAGCTTACATTAGTGAAACACCGTGTCATGTTTTTACTGTATTTGACTTATTCTGTCTGGTTTTTTTGTTTTCCTTTGTCTTCTTTGTTTAGATGCATTTCAAGTTTCTGATTGGCCAGCATGGGTTTGGGACCAGTGTTATACTGCCATGTTTGGGTCTGATGTGCTCTGACAGCACTTCAGTTGACTTTTGTAATTTCTATGTGTTTGCACTCTGCTCGTCATCTTAGGCAATACACACCATACAGACTTTGATAGATTGTCTTTTACCAGAAATTTTTAACATCACCTGATGAGTTAGTTTGATTGTTTGTTTGTTTTTTTGCCTCTTTTTAAACGCTACTTGCTGATGTCATGGTCCTGGCTCGTTGACTCAGTTTTAAACATTTAAACACTTTTAAATTCTTGTTTATTATTAGTTATTACTTTCATTTTTGATTATTATTCAGTGCTCTGCTCTATGTTCCTGTGAACTTTTTTTTAATTAGTCACAATTTGTTTCCTTTGAATTTTGCGCCATCCTCCTCTTTCAAGTTCTCCTATCTTCAGTGTTCTAGTTTTTGATTTCCTGTTTTATTTTAAAGTTCTGTCGTGTATCTAGTTTAATTTGCTGTTGCTCTTTTCCTTGGTCATATTTTGTTTGACTGTGGTTTCCACCTGAAGTCTTCTTTGTAGCAGATGTCTAGTTTTCTGTTATCAGCTCACAGTAGTGTTAATGAGGAACACAGACAAAGAGTACAGAGGGAATCTTCACTTTGACCTATGTGTTCATGACACATGTTTATATGACCTGCCTATATTGGAGTAATAGTAATAATTGTCAGTGGTACATTTAAATATGCATGACACTGCGTAAAAGCAGATAAAAGTAGCACCATTGTGGAGATGTCACACGATAAAAGATATGTGGGCATCAAGAGAAGCTGTGGGGAGCTGTAATTAAAATTGTTTACCTGTGTTGGTTATTGTGCTAAACCCTTTGTTTATTAGTTTTGTCTAATGTATAATGTCTAAAATTCACTGATGAATTTTAAAGTTACAGTCTGTAATGAAATAATTTAACTAATTCATAAGAAACTAATAAAATGCATAAAACTTAATGTTAAATACTTGTTTTGTCAAATCTTAATAAAATTAGTTTAAAAGAAGAAGGAAAATGTGCAATCTAACTCTGTCAAGAAATTATTTGTCACTGCTGTTGTTGCTGGAGGGGTCAGAGCGATTCTAGTGTTAAACATTATAAAACTTGGATATCAACATGTGTTTGTGTGTGTAAACATAATATTGCAGCTAACTTTAGTTTTTGATCTTCCGGAAAATTTTTGACAGAATGAAGCAGGGAGGCTGTGTTAGCTGAAGATTTAGGGAAAAGTAGCAAACTGAGAATTTTGATCATCACCATCTAAGTTTTTGAAGCTGATCTGACTGAGAAACTGTGCTACACCTCATGGTCATGTCGAACTACAGTGACTGAGACCACTGATGTGTCCACAGAGTTTTTTCTGCTGTGTTACATCAACTGAACATCAGGTTTGTTTTTCATAGACTACAATACAATCACACTTCAACCAGAGGAGTTGCCACCTGCTGGCCATTACAGGTTTGAATAAAACCATCCTTATTAATCACTTTGAGCTGTAAGGTTTGTTAGCATAATGTAAAACTGTTTTTTGGTTCTATTAGGTTTGTATTAAGGGGACTTTAGCTTTAGTTTCACTGACTGTGGATCACAGCAGGACGGTTCACTTCTTAATAAAGACACATGATTGGTGGAAAATACTGTCTGAATATTTCTGTGTGGTATAACTGTTGGTGACCACATAGTTGTAGGCTAATCTGCACCATCTTTGTACTTATAAATAACATTGATCTCATTTTTTGCATCATCCTGCAGAAGTAAAATGAAGAAGAACAGTTGAAACTAAATCTGTGACGTCCTGCAGATGACATCATGTTTTAGACCTGATAAGTGACAGCAAAGAGATATTATAAGAAGACTATGAGACAAATAACAGACAGAATAAAGAGCAACAATTTAGGATGTTTATTGTACTACTATCAGATATACAAGTGTTTACCAACCAGTCCTGATATCTGGATTCTGTTTTTGAGTTTCCACAACAACTTTTTTTTTTTTTTTTAAAGTACAAACTATAATAAAAACTTTAAACAAGGAGCATGTGCTGGTAATCTTTTAGAGTTAATTCAGTCATATTATAGGTAACACAGCACAGTATCTTCTTATGTATTTTTCTACACATAGTTAAATTTGTTTTAAATTTGGATAGAACAGTGGCAGTATAATGTCCTCGTAAGTGGATATCAGGCCCTTGTAGAGCAAAATTTTGTATTTTGGTCTAGACAACCCAAAATGTGATGTCCACATATGTGGACGCCAGGTCCTAGGAGGTTAATGAGAGCAGATACACGGATTCTGCACGAAGACATAAACACAAAGCACAGAACCGCGGACGCATCAGAATCAGCGAGATGTCGCCTTTCTCACCTGAAGGCATGGACACGGACGGTCTGGGCTGAAAGCCAACAGCTCTGATTTTGATGCGTCGGCGGGTCTGCGCTCTGTGTTTACATCCTTTTTGCGCTAGATTCTGAAGCTGCAGGTTTTATCTCTCTCCAAACAATATTGACTGAATCAGCAGCAAAAGAAGATCCAAACTACACTTCACATAAACAGCGTTAACGCGTTATGAAATCTGTCTTACTTTTGCTGTTCATTTCTGCTGTTCAATACTGAACAACTTTTTAAAATTAGGCAAAATTGCAAAATGCTTTGTGTCTCTAATAAAACCTCTGTAACTTTGCTCTGCTTCACTTCAGCAGCATGCAGGTAATGTCCATATGTTGATTAGTGGTTCTCTTTTGTTTTTGATCCACTGCAGAATATTTTTAAGATCATCTGCTATAAGAACCTAGGCCAGGAAACTCTCCTTCATGTTTTTCTGTGTTTTATCCTCAGTTGCTTTGACATAGATGCGTCTGCTGTGATGCTTACACATTTTATAGATATAAAATTTTGGATATGTACTGAAGAATCAGAATCAGAATCAGAATATTTCTGACTGTCTAAGGCAAAATTTCCCCGATTCAAATCGAACTGAATGGAATCAAAACAAATCGATTCTAGAAATCAGTGGCGGTGGATTAAGACTTCAGAAGTCATTCGCCATGTCGACTTACAAGTGGATAAACTCTCGGGTTGGTAATAAATGTATTACATGTATAAGAACAAGCGTCATTTTAACAAATGATAGGCGTGCAGTAACTTTTATGCTTATTGTAGCTGTTAGTTAAAAATGCTAATTTAGTGTAATTTGCCCTGGGTTCATTTTTGACAAACAAATATGATCGACTGTTTCTAGTAGAATTCCAAAGTTGTCATCTTGTACCCTGTCAGAGCCCTGTATGCTTGCAGAGACCCCTACAGTAGGGAAACATGCAAAACAGTGTCCAAACCTTTGTATTTTAGGTTTATTTATGTCTTACACAACTCTTCAGCTAACTTAATAACTTTAGCTAAAGTGAATAGTCTAATTCATTAGTTCAACATTACTGGATCACCTCAGCGAAGTAGCAGTCTGTGTTTACTGTAGATACTTCCCTCTTTACTATCGGCCATACCCTTGTCTTACAATGAAGGTGAGCAACTACAACTGCACTGGTGCAACACATTCTCACTTCTAACTCATCAAATGTGCAACGCATGGTCAGGCTCCCTCTGCTTCACTTATCGACACGTGGGGTACCCCACTCACATCAAGAACTGACGTGCAGGGTCCTCTTATTGAATACTATAGAGCTCCCTAAACGTTGTTTATTGACGACAAGAGATTGCAGCGGAAGAGCCTGTTGTCTGTATCAGGCACGCGCAGAGGGGGGAAGGGGCTTGTTCTTGTTTTTTTTTATGAGATGTTTTGGTTTGTTATGTTTGTTAAGCTGAGACCACGAGACTGTAAAAACATGATTGTTGGGCTTCATTTCTGTACCCAACTGTAGCTTTAAGATGAGCAAGGAAATAACAGTTAGCTAATGTCACTCATGAGACTAGTGTCATTACAGTTTGGTAATGTAAACATAATATGGCCAATATTATATTTATCCATCCATCCATTCACTTCCACTTATCCCTTTCAGGGTCGCACGGGGTACTGGAGCCTATCCCAGCTGTCATAGGGCGAGATGCAGGGTACACCCTGGACAGGTCGTCAGTCTGTTGCAGACAGATTATAATAATATAATTTATTATTGTATTAATTATAATTTATTACAGCAAAGAGCCTGAACTGTGCCAAATACTGAGCTTCAGTAAAGATTCAACTTGCATTTATTTATATTTCTCATCACTTTATATCTTCACTCAAAGACAAGTATCTTTTACACTGTATTATATGTAAGAGACAGATATTGTTCTATTAATATGTTGGCATTACTAAATCTGTATGAATGCTTACAAATATGGGTAAAAAGAAAGTTTACAGGCTGTGAAAACTGTTGGTGATAGAATGAAGAGTAGACTGATATATGAAATATTCCTTTATTGGGTGAGAAAATCAGACCGTGTCATAACTGCTTTAAGTCATACAGAATAGATATCAGAGCCTTAAACAGGCTGACTTTTGCTAAATGGGTCAAACTGGGTAGAAAGTACACAAACACATAACATCCTTATAGAATATGATGTAACACTATAGATCAACTTACCTCAGAATATATAAAGCGTATAAACAATTACAGCAATATGATGCAACAAACACAGCAGTGCTACTAATCCAAAATACTTAAAAAATATGGACATTATTTTTAGGTCCATTCTGCTGCTGCACTGTCCACTTGTCTTCCACTATGGCATTCATTTCTTTGGCTCATTTTCACAGTTAACCAAACCAACAAAAAATGTGTCACCGTGATGATGATCAATGATCATTTTTTCTTTTCCTCTTTACCTTTTGAGAAGCATTGCTTGGCAAAGTGGTTCTTCCCGTGGCATGCTGAGCATATTTTACCATGGGCTGGACACTGTTTGGGCATGTGCTTCAGGCCACAGCGCTTGCAATTCAACATCCTGCTGTCAGGTTGCAGCAGTGTGCGTTTCCGTCTCGGACTGGAAACAGCTCCCACAGTAGCGCTGTCATTGACGGCAGTGGCACCCATTTCACTGAAAGTCTAAACATGCTGTTGTGACAACTCGCATGCTTGACAAATCTGTATAGCTCCTTCTAGCAAAAGGTCGGTTTCTCTCAGTAGCCGTTCTCTGACTTTTCTGTCCACCACGCCAAAAGCAATTTGGTCACAGATCATTGAGTGACGCACCATAGCAAAGCTTTATGCTTCAGGTCAGTCAAAAAGCTGTCAAATGACTCGCGTAACTGCTGAATCCTCAAGCAAAAAATGTATCTCTCGTATGTCTCATTCTTCGTAGGAGAGCAAAGCCATGAAATATTTCCATGAAAACATCAAACTTTATCACCTGGCTCATCGTATACATCGCTTACCAAACGCATTGTACACTTGCACAGCTTAGGGCCCTGCTACTGTAAGCAGTAATGCCACATTTCTTGCAGAAAGATGGCAACGTTTCCCGTCAGCTTCAAACTCTCTGGTAGTTTGACCGAATCCATTATTGTCGTCCACGATGCACCTCAGCTTAGATTTACTCCTGGTACCATGTTTTGTTTGTCTCCTTATTTATGAAGAATGAGTCTTGTTATGCCGGGGTTGTGGGCGGGTGGGTGTATGGGGGCCCGGCCCTGGCGCAGGGTGCCGCCGGTGCATCGAGCCACCTGGGGGGCTCTTCAACTGGTGGGGGAGGTTGTCACATCTTGCAGGAGCTTTCCTCTCTTCAGGAACTCTCTCTGCGGGAGGGGGAGATGCAGGAGAGGTGGAGGAAGATCTCAGCCTGGGCGTCTATTGTCTAGTGTAGTCTGGAAGATGAGTGGATGATGGGATGGGTGCAGTTTTCTCTGTGGTGGGGTCGGGTGGACTGTCCCCGGCTGCCGCGCTGGGCCCCGGTCCGGATGGGCCTGGGCCCCCCTTTCCCTGGCGGGTTGCAGAGTATGGGGGTGCCTACTGGGGTCAGCGGGGGAGCTGGCCCCAGGGAGGGGTTACTTGCCCCTCCCTTCCTTCCCTCCCCATCTCCAGCTGCCTCCCTCTTCCCGCTCCACCACAATCACCCACACATGCAGGGCCTTGGGGTAGGGGTGTGTCACCAGGGTGCAGGGGAGGCATCCCCCCCCTCTGTCCCCTTCTGGCTACCTCTGCCTCAATTTTATCCCACAACTTAGACATTCACATTACTCACACTCTCATTACACATACATATAGGATCTTGGGGGTGGGCACGCCACACAGAATCCAAATTACCATCAGGGTGTACACCTCACCCCTGGCGTCGTTGCCCACCTCTCAATTTTAAATACACGTAGACATTGAGGGCTAGCAGGAGGGGCTATGCGCTTACCTGCTGCTCTGGCAGGTAGCTCCATGCCCTCCTGGGTTTTAAATGCACCTTAGAACACACATGCATCAACACTACATATGAGCGGGTGGAGGGAGGTTTGGAGTCTTCACACACCCCCGTTCTCTGCGGCCTGCTGGAGCGGGGGGGCTGGGAGGAGGAGTTGGCCGTCCGACTGGGGTCTGGAATGTGGGGCCTCCCTGCTGCTATGGAGTCGGGGCGGTCTGCTTCTCCCCACCGCAGGGAAAAGGGTAACACCACCTGGGTCTGGGTGCAGTTTCCCCCTCCAGGGGCAAGGGTACCTAGACCCGGTTCTTAGAGTACGCTTGGGGAGAGTGATTGTGTGTACAGCGTCTCTTTATGTCTGTCTCCACGTTGGTTGAGTGTGGAATAATTGCTTATGAGAGCATGAGGGTGGGAATGGATGTTTGTATCTGTGTGTGCCTGTATGTCTGTGTCTATATGTCAGGTTGGGTATCAGACGCCACCTCTCTGGGGACATCTCAGGCCCTCCAAGGTTTGGAGGCCTATCTCCCCCCACCACTTCCCCTGCCGGTGGCAGACGCCCTCAGACATCGGTGCGTTGGTGGTTCTGTGTGTCCGGGGGTGGGCGCCCAGGTACACACCGGCTCACTCCTTGGCGGCTGCTTATCGGGGCCTGGAGCCTGGGGCTCGCTCGGGCCACTTCGGAGGCGGGGCACCCTCGGCCTCTCGGCCCGGAGCTCGGTCACTCAGGCACAGCTGGCTGCCGGCGGAGCTCACGGGCACGTCACTGCAACCCCCCCTGGCTTCTGCTCCGCGGCTGCTGAGTGACCCCTCATCTGGGACTCTCCTCAGCTCTTTCTGGGATAGTGGCGCAGCTGCCCCTCTGTTGGTCTTCCTTGGTCTCTTGTGTTCTGGGGGCCTCTGGATGTCTGGAGTTTTGATCTCCTCCATACCTGCGTCATGCCCTGGAGGACGGGGCAGTGGCCCCCCACACCCTCTAGCAGATCATTACATGAAGGAACCTTTAAAAAAAAAAAAAAACAAGCGCGTCCATGCTCACAGGTGTACACACAGGTGATCACACACACAAACTACACCCTTTTTGGCTCCTACCTCAAAGCACACTGTGCGCTGTCGATCTTACGTGCTGCACAATAATGTTTAATATTTAGTATTTACTGTCATATTCCCATAGATCATTGTGATGATGTTTATTACTCTCGTTTTCTTCTGCTTGCTTTTTTCTTTCTTTCTCAACAGGTGATCCAGATGATCGATATATGTATTTTTTGTCTGCTTATTCTGTTGGTTTTTGGTTTTTTGCCCTTTTTCCCCATCCCTCTTCCCCGCTGTTTTTCTTTCCCTCTTTCTTTCTCCCCTTTCCTTCCCCCAGTCAAGTCTGTCCCGTATTCAGCAAGTGAAAATAAAATAAACAATAAAAGGTGAATCAAATGGACCATTACGGCAAGGCTGGGATGGTCCATTTGGTAAAGTAAATCCGTTGGGCATCTTTCTTCGCCTTTAGACAATAATTCTGATGGCAAAAGAACCAAACGGGACAGGTTAAAAAAAAAAAAAAAAAAAAAAAAAAAAGAATGAGTCTTGTTATGATGCTTTTACTAGTCACTCTTAGCTAGCAGGAAGCTAACAGCTTCTGATCATCACACGTTGTAAGTTGTTTTAAATGACAATGAGTGTCTTTAAATGAAAGCTCTCTTTCAGTGGATTCATGCACAACACTGAACAGCTGTAACATGTACTCTCAGTCTGACACACAACAACAACACACTTTATTTACATCACACTTTATTAGCAAAGTTACAAAGTGCTTCCCAGAAAGAAAATTATAATATATATAAAAAAGAAATAGTTAAAAACATAAAAAAACACATCTACAGTACATTAAAGTTCATCAAAATTATTATCTAATGGGAGAGAAACAAGCGAAACGCGATTTTTCTAAAGGAAATATAAACTCAGGCTGTCAGGATCATTGCTTTGAATTCAAAATCTTCACCTTTTCACTCAAAGTCACTTCAACTTTAAGAGACGTTACAGAGAAAAACAGCTAAAGAACTGCTGTTAAGATTTTAGAGCTGTGGCTGAATTTGGATTGACATCATTGTAGTCAGAGCTCTCCTCTGGGTCACCACATTGCCCTGTTGAGGTGATCAAATGAAAGCATTTCAAAACAAACACACTCTGTTTTGTCCATATATACATTTATTATCAGTGAGAATAATTACCAATGTATATTTTGCATTTCAAATCTCACATTTTGTGCACTCACTTGTCTTAATGACTTTGAGCTGAATCACAGATGTGACATTGGTGTAAACATCTTCTGCTGGACCTGAAATAATAATCTGATTGACTTTCATGTTAAACACAGTTATTGTATAATCATCCAGCTTCTACAAGCTCTATATTAATGAAAGTGTATACTTTACCATTTTCAGTGTTTTCACATCTGACTGTCTCATAGACACAACGATCACCTGCAGGTCAGAAAAAATCGGTCACCTCATGTCTGTGATACTAATTTAAACACAAATATTCTTGCAAATAACATTTATATTAAAAGCTGCAGCAGATGTAATAAGTACAGTCTTGTTGCAAATAGCATCAGAATATTTGAAACTACATGAAAAACTAACCATGAAGAAGAGAGGAGTACACGTGCTGCTGATCTTCATCCTGATTGAGCGTCTGCTCGTTAGCAGCACCTTTATTAAAAATGTAAAATAAGACTTTTACTTTTACATGAACCTCATGATGCATTTGTGTCTTTGAATGATAAAGACTTTGTAATAAGTAAAGGAAAAGGTCTCACTGTTGGTCGTTCTGCAGCGATACAACAAGAGCAGGAGAATAATAACGAGAGAGACTCCACAAACCAGTCGAACAATCAACCACACAGTAGATGAAGAGCTGTCAGCTCCTGACACAGTTACTGTAACAACAAACAATAATTATCAATAAACTTGAATTATATTTGATATTTTATAACACAGTTTTAACGTAAAAGATCCAGTTCAACTATTTTCTTCGATTAGACAACACTTTGAGTCAACTCCTGCTGTGTTTGAATGACTCCCCACAATGAACACATCGACAGTGGCTTAAAATTTCCTCTTAAAATGTTAACTTCAGTAAATCTGCTTTACAAACTTTTACTATATAAACGTGTCAAACAGTCAAATCTTAATATAAAGAAACAAAAACTGATGTTTACATTGAGATTTTCTGTTTCCTGTCAGAAACTGTCAGCATGACTCTGCTCTGTGGTTTGATGTTGTGACTCCTGTTCTACACTACTTGCAGTGTTACATGTAGAATTGCTACAGAACTAATTGTGAATTTATGTTGATTTGGAGATTTGCTGAAAGTGGTTGTTTCACATTCATAATCCCACCTAGTCTTCCCTCCTTGGATCACATTCCTGACACTGATTCTCTGGACTCCACATTTTACACGACTATTCATGTTCAACCATTTTCAATAAGAGCATTATTACAATGCCAAAAAGGTTACTATGAGATATAATTGGGTTTGGCCTTCATAGTAATCCTAAATCATCAATCTATTCAACATTGTTACTGAATCCAAACTCACCAGTTGTGTTAATCTGAACTTCTTGGCTGTCCTCTGTGTAGTAAACTGGGTTTCCTCTTCCTCCTCTGCACCTGTAGAGTCCTTCCTGTGAGACATTGATTTGTTCATTTGATGGGGAGACAACATCCACTGTGGTATCATCTCTGTACCAGTAGTATTTCCATCCAGATGATGATGATGGGGTCACAGAGCAGGTCAGGGTCACACTGCCCCCTACTGGAACAGCTGTGTTATCAGCTCTCAGTTTGGCCTGTGGTTTATCTGCAGTTCAGTTTAGAAAAAGAACAAAAGAACAAATAAATGACTGAATTTAAATAATTTAAAAAAAACTAGATGGAAATGGTGAACATGACCAAATCTTGGTGACAAAATAAAATAAACTATAAACTCATTTTTATCAGCACTGTGAAACTTTTCTTTTTTTCTTTGCTGTATTTAAAAAGTAATTTTGTCATGGTCTGGTGACTCCGTGTTTATTAATGAATGAAGCCAACATTTGTCATTTCCAGTTGCCTGCAGTGAAAATGGACCCTTCCAACCATACATATATTACACAAACATCACATTACAGGTCAGAATAGGTAGCATTTAAGAAAAACAATGAAAATACACAACATCGGGGACAGAAGGAGAAAAAAAGGACTCTACTCAGACTGGGCTCCACTAGGAGAGCAGTTTGTGTGTGTCTATGTCAGTTACGTGTGTGTGTGTGTGTGTGTGTGTGTGTATGCCATGTTCAGCTGAGAGAAAGTGTCACCACGCCCGGTTAAGCAAAGGTCAACAGTCTCCAGTGGACCCAGGTGGCTATGAAGGATGGACAAAGAGTTCCAACAACAGTATTGTTATCAGGGAAGAATTTTTGTTGATCCAGTGAGCTGACGCCATGGGGACATCAACATGAGTAAAGATGGTCAAGATCTTGCCCATATTGCGTTCAATAAACACAGTCTGAGTACTCACAGCCCTGCCCATCGTCTATCATCTCAACGAGCCTTGTGGGGTTCTGAACAGCTGTAGCCGCTTCTTGTTCTTTGATAAGCCAGGTCCAAGCCAGCTTCCATCAGCCAAAACTCTGTTACTGTTGTTCCGAATTGGTAGATGTCGTTCAATGTGCTCCATCAAGTCTGTCACCAGACATACAACGTAACCAACCATCAAGTATCTTGCAGCAAAGGTCTCTGCAGGATGGCTCTCCCGAGCCCAAGCTTCTCATCGAGAAGAGAGTGTGTGTTTCGTCACGAACAGGTTGGTCAAATCCATAATTCTTTAGGTTTTAGAGAACAAGACCTAGAGACTCTCTGAGGGTGAGAGTTAGACGAGACTAGACAAAAGATATGAAAAGCTAAGCAGGAAACATAAGGCAGGGAGAAAAATGTGACCGCCTCCGTCAGAGCCAAACGAGAAATGTTTTTGATTCTTTAAGGTTCTGTTATTTATTGTTTTTTCATGGTTTTGCCTTTTGTATTTCTAGTTCCCTTTGTTATTCTTTAGGACTTTTTGTACTAAATCCAGTCATGTTTGTGTGTTTTATTTTAACAAATGGCAGTGTTTTAACAGATGACAGCCAGGATGATATTCTTGATATATTGATGATATTCTTACTTATAAAATTGTAGATTTGCTGCAATTTGTTGAAAATTATTATTATTATTATTATTATTATTATTATTATTATTATTATTATTATTATTATTATCTCTGTTTATTCCAGACATTATTGTCCTCAGGTGCTGGAGCAGCAGGTCAGCATTGGCGTCTC
>CAKLIZ010000742.1:0-67762 GCA_922035795.1 Oreochromis mossambicus | reverse complement strand
TTTGAGGAGCGGGTTGCATCACTGAGGCCAGGAGTCCAAAACCCCTTAACAGTGGCAATGCTGGAGATTAAAGGATTCCTGTCAGAGCCACTCCTACCCCGAACATCTGACCCCCTGGAGTGGTGGAAGTCCCGTGCCACTGTCTTCAAAAAAACCTGCGATGTTATGAAGACGAGACTCTGCATAGTGGCAACTTCCGTTCCATCAGAGCGGATCTTTTCAAAGGCAGGAAAAATAATTACAGACAGGAGGAACCGTCTCAGCCAGACGCTCGTGGAGTGCAGTCAGCTTCTTCAGCCAGTAGGCGTGAACCATGTCGGGCCCTGGTGCTGTCCAACTCTTCATACTGGAGACCCTTTCTTGGATATCTGCCACTGTGATGGCCACTGGACCCTGTTCAGGGAGGTCGCTATGGTCTGCCCTCAGATCCACTAGCCACTGAGCATTGCCGTTATGGGTTGTGTCCTTCTCCCATAACGGCTCCGTCAGTATTGCTCCGTCTCCAGCCTTGGTGGTGCTGTTCTCTTATTGTTCCGTTGCCACTGAGAGTACACCTTTGCTGGTTCTGTGGAGAACAGCTGCCTTCTATCTCTCTGGTGTCTATCTCTCTATGGACAGCTTGCTGTATTTCTTATGCACCTTCTTTGTCGCACCTTTCTGCAACTCTGTTAGTTGGCTAACCTCTTGTGGCTGTTCAACTTGTAGCCAAGCATCTCACTGATCACTGCTGCCGTATTGTAGATCAGCTTGTTAGTGTCGGTAATCGTGGTTGTAGGTATCGTCCGTAGTGCTGCATTAACATCATCTAGCAGACCTTCTGAGGATACTTCACGTAATCTTGGTAACTGGCTACGGGGGATCCAGGTTTCAAGCTTGGCCATGATCCTATTTTTCAGGTCAGTTCCTCTTGCACTCAACGATACTTCTCCTATCGCACTTGGGGCTGTGTACCCAATCTCGGGTGGGGGTGATAATATCTCCCCCCTGACCTGGCGTCCTGACTCCTCCTTGCCGTAGCATTTATGTTGTACCACGTACTACAGATGTATTGCAATTGGTCCAGCCCAGAGTTGATCATGACCAATTGGCTAATCCACCACCTTTCAATGTTTATACTGTTACAAAAACAAACAAACATAAAAATGAAAAATCACCATCGGCCCACCAGGCAAATGCCCGGTATGCCAGCAGTGGGGTAACAGGCATCTCCGACAACGTTAGAGCGCTTGTGCAAATATGTGATGTCTTGATGAATCAAGCAGATATTAGAAGTTTACACAGCACCATTCTCTCCTGCAAATATCTTAAAAGTTTATTTTGTGATCCAGAAAGAGTAATATTTTAAACTCTGCCACTCTGTGTTCGTCCGCCACTGCCTCGTTTGAGTTTTGGACGAAATGGATTCTGGGATATTGCATTTCGTCATTTCGAGCTGATTGGAGACCAAAACAGCAATCAGATTTTTTTGCATCCAAGTCTGTGATTGGCTGGTTTTGTGGCACAAATAAAACGGTGTAGAGAAAGAGTTGAGCGCGCACGGGCAGAAATGTTGAGAGCGCAAATGCAAAAACTGAGCGAGAGGAGCTGCTATTGTGTGTGTGTATATGGATAATAGCAAACACTGAAATACATTTTTTGCACGCAGCAATGAATTTTGTTCACTCAAATTTAGCTTTTCTTTGCTCAAATTAAATTTCTCCTCAAAATGCAACACTTGCACCTGCAATTTTTTTTTTTACGTGCGCTCAAATTTTTTTTATGTGCGCTCAGAATAGTGGCACAAAAATAACGCCATAGTTGCAGCCATTGCTCTAACACTATATAAATGTAAGAGGGCTCAGTGCTGGTTCTAATAGTCTGAGCTGCTTCCAGCTTTATTTGTGAAGATCACAGCAACTTACAAAACACGTAGCGAGCTCATACAGCTGCGACGTAACACTTTCATAAGCTAAGATGACCTTAAAAGAATGGGGCTACGTGCAGTGATGGTAGCGTTAGCCACGTCAGCACGTTACCTTCAACAGGTGGTCAGACTGAGTAAACGGGCACTCAGTCAGAGGTTGGGCTCTCCGTTTTGCTGCAGGGTCCCTTCATTCTTCACATATCCGTGTCGAGCCGAGTGTAAATCCCGAGGCTGAACGGTTGGTTGGTTGGTAATTTTATTTCAACATGTGAACAATATACAGGTACATTTAAAAAAAAAAAAAATAAGAGAGAGAGAGAAAAAAATACTATACAAAATACATACAAAAAAACCCCCATTCTGATTAATTTACATGTTGAAAGGGAGTGGGAAGAAGTAAACACTTACTTAATCCCACCCCGTTGCCATAAATTATCAGTTAATATTTAGTCAGCTTCCTTACTGATATAATTTGTAATAGAAATATTGAACAGATTTCTGATATACTTTATACTATAATATTACATCATGATTTTTTTTTTTTTTTTTTTTTTTTTAAATAGAGACATTCACTTAATTTCAATATTTTCCTTTTCTTTATAGTTCGAGAAGATCATATTTTTATAACTCTTTTTGAACAGCTTTATGTTTGGACATTGCTTTAATTCCGTATTCAGACTGTTCCATAGTTTCACCTTTGTTCCATAGTTTCGGTCTTTGTACAAGCGCACATGCTTCGTAGCAGGGCGAAGCTATGAGCTAGAAAAATCCAGGCAGACAGCTGTCCAACCAATCAGAGAGCTCCTTACATGCCACGGTGTGTAATTTCAATAGCCGCAGGATTTTTAAAATGAAGTTGTTAATCCAACAGCTAATCCAGCAGCTAATCCAGCAGTTAATCCCTGAGCGAACAGGAAAGGGAAATGGATTTTGAAATGCAGTTTATTAAAGTGCAATTGGAAAAAGGATCTTGAAATGCAGTTTATTAAAGTGCAATTGGAAAAAGGATTTTGAAAATCAGTTTATTAAATGAGGAAACTGGAATTCTAAAGTGAATTTACAAATCGAGAATTTATTCTACAATTCATTATTTAAGCACAGAATTCTTAATTTCGATGCGCGTGGCTCTTGTGGTCCTCCATAATGGAGTGGTTTCCAGTAGTGATGGGATTTCTGGCTCTTTTTAGAGAACCGGCTCTTTCGGCTCACTAAAAAGAGCCGGCTCTTTCGGCTCCGAACCGGCTCTTTAGGTTGTTTTGTTGCTTTAATTAATTTATTATTAACAACAATATAAAATTATGCAAGGAATTACTAATGTAAAAAAAAGTGGTTTATTTATATATGTTTATATATAAATATATACAGTGGCCCCTAGAGACAAAACACGTACAAACTCCAAAACACATTTCTAGCATTAACTGAACTTCCAAAACAGAGCTACCTAGATCACTTAAATTACACAATTGAAAGCATATGTGTATTGTTTGTGTATTTATACACAAGCACTCATATATATTCAAATAATTCCCAAAAAATGTTCATTTACCTCTTACTACCACACACCAAATCCGGTCGTTGGTACTTCCTGGCTTGTGTAGCCACTAGGTAACAAAAACTCAACACTGCGCGTAGCATCCTGGAGCACTTCTGTTGTCTTTTGTACGTGTTTTGGAGTTTGTACCTGCTTTGTCTCTAGGGGCCACCGTAAATATACTGTCACGGCTGGGGCAGCAGTCGTGTTGTGGAATGAAAAGGACCCAAAATGCAGGCAGCTGACTGATGAAGAGTGTGACATTTATTTACAAGTGGCAGTGGCAGAAACAGACAACGAAGCATGAGAAATACTAACGGAAACTTAAACTGGGAAAAACTAAAGAGCAAACTTGAAATCCTCAGGAAACGGGGTGAAAGGCAGAGAGACGCAGACCAACGAATAGGACACCAAGAAACACAGAAACGCAGACGAGCACAGACTGACACCCACTAAATATACATACATAAGGTAATCGGGTAATCACACACCGGAGGAGAGAAGAGCTGATCCTAATACACACGATGACTGGAGGACACAAGCTGAACACAATGACAACAGACACAGACCTTCAGAATAGAACAGGAAATCCAGAACACGAGCCTTCAAAATAAAACAAGAAACACACAGACTCATTTACAACACAAACACGGGGACATGAACAGAGCACCGAGGACATTCACAGGTAGGGCTGATAAAACACTAAGCTGCAGGCGTGAGTGACGCTGCGGCTGCAGGCGGCGTGGATGAAACTGCGGCTGCAGGCGGCGGCGTGGGAGCCGCAGGTGGTGAAGCAGGTGGTGGCTGAACGGTCTCCCTGGGACCATCAGCAGACATGAGGATGTGCTGGCTGGGTCCTCCAAGACCCCCAGCTGACAAGGCAAGAGGCTGGACAGGCTCCTCGGGCCCTCCAGCTGACAAGGCAGGAGGCTAGACGGGCTCCTCGGGCCCTCCAGCAGAGACAGGAGGCCGGAGCGGTCCCTCGGACCCTCCAGCGGAGACAGGAGGCCGGAGCGGTCCCTCGGACCCTCCAGCAGAGACGAGGACGGGCTGGCCGGGCTCTCCAGAACCCCCAGCGGAAACAGTCACTGAACCAGCGGGCACAGGGGCCCCTGGCACACACATGGCTGACTGCAGCTGCGCGTAGCACTGACCCTGCTTAGGCAGCGACAGCCGGGTGCAGTCCTCAGCTGGGTTCTTAGCCTCCAGGGGTCCAGAGTGGGCTGAGGGCTGAAACTCAGCCTCTGGGGGGGCCCCGGAGTGCGTCACAGTCTCTTAACTGGCCAGCTTTTGAGGACTGATAACAATATTGTGTGGTTTGTCTCTCTGCTTAGGATTAGAGGTTGTAGAACAGTTCTTTATGGGTTGAAGAGACATAGCTTGCTGTACCGGAGGAGTAGGTGAAGATGATGGCTGAATAGGTGGCTGAGCTGAGGGCGACTGAAGAAAAGGTTGGGAAAATAATGGTGGTGAAGTTGGAGACTGAGCTGACGATAAGGCTGATGATTCTTCTACCAACTGAGCTATTGACTGGGCTATGGATTGTAACATAGTTTGTAGTAAGTCTGGCTGTGGTAGTGACTGAGCTATGGGTAGTGAGGCTGAATGTGATGGAGGTGACGGCTGGGCTTCTGGCTGGGTAGCTAACTGAGCTTCTGGCTGGGCAGCTAACTGAGCTTCTGGCTGGGCAGCTAACTGAGCTTCTGGCTGGGCAGCTAACTCAAAAAACACAGCCCCGGTATAAACAGTCACAAGGTCTGGCGAAACAGAAAGAGTGTCTTTTCCACTCACCACAGCCGGCAACTCAGAAGTCTCCGGACCCGGCTGTGGCGATGGGCGTCCGTGGCGTGAACGTCGCTTCCTTCTTGGGGATAGCTCCGACCGGCCGGGTAATTCCACATCCGGCGGGCCGGGCCACAGATTCCCCGGCGGGCAGTGCAAAACATTCACCACCGGGCTGGGTCGGGAAGCGGTAGCAGCTGGAGGGTGAAGATGGAGTTCGTTCAGAATGAAGTCCTGTGCGAGTGGGTGAAGAGAGTCCAGTAGCCAGGGGTGAGCAGAGTGTAATTGCTGTAGCCTGGCTTCTACAGGGCGGTGAAATTCCTCTCCCTCACGTTCGAGCCACAGGTTAACCAACCTTGAAACAGAGTCAATTAATTCCTCCTGAAACTCCTGGGAAGGTGCGGATGCTGCTGGGTCCATGTTTGGTCGGCTCGTGCTGTCACGGCTGGGGCAGCAGTCATGTTGTGGAATGAAAAGGACCCAAAATGCAGGCAGCTGACTGATGAAGAGTGTGACGTTTATTTACAAGTGGCAGTGGCAGAAACAGACAACGAAGCATGAGAAATACTAACGGAAACCTAAACTGGGAAAAACTAAAGAGCAAACTTGAAATCCTCAGGAAACAGGGTGAAAGGCAGAGAGACGCAGACCAACGAATAGGACACCAAGAAACACAGAGAAACGCAGACGAGCCGACAACGAGCACAGACCGACACCCACTAAATATACATACACAAGGTAATCGGGTAATCACACACAGGAGGGGAGAAGAGCTGATCCTAATACACACGATGACTGGAGGACACAAGCTGAACACAATGACAACAGACACAGACCTTCAGAATAGAACAGGAAATCCAGAACGCGAGCCTTCAAAGTAAAACAAGAAACACACAGACTGATTTACAACACAAACACGGGGACATGAACAGAGCACCGAGGACAGACATGAACTTCAAGGAAACACAAAACACTGGGTGAAAATGACCCAGGATCATGACATATACCTTTATTTATTCACTCCACATAAAATGTAATAAATAAATCATATAATACAAAAACCAACTATTCACATTTCAACTTTTAACTATTTAAGTTTTCAGCTTTTTCCTTTTAAACAAATTTAAAGTGAAACAACACAAAACACTGCAAACCACAACACAATTAAATATAAATTAAAATATGAAAACAAAAAGAACATGCACATTCTCTGTCATATAGGCCTGCATGAATAAACTTTCTGTATCCTTTATCATCCGCAACTGAAAATAGTTGTGGATGATTACTATACCTTTCTAATGTGACGTTGTTGTCCCTGGCTCTCTTTCTCTGTCTCTCCCTCCCACTCTGTTCCTGTGCTACTGCGAGCGTAACTACCGCCCCTCCCCCCTCTTCCCAGCGCAACCACAAGGTTCGCGTGCGGAGTGAAGCGGGAAAAAAGTGCGAGAGAGAGGGTGAGAGAAAGAAAAAAAAACCTACGGCGCGACCGACACATCACTAGTTTCCAGTAACAAGGAAAAGTGAGCAAACACTCATCAAAAACATCATTCACTGTTATTTCTATCTACATATAAAATAATATTGAGCTATGTAATTGAATGCTTGGGTCAACCATGAACACTTTTAATTTGTGCATGTATGTGTGTGTGTATTTAGTATCAGAATTTAACACCAAAGGGCCGTAGTCCGTGACAAACATGACAAATCTCTGTTTGTATTTTCATTCCAGAACCATTATATCATTAAAAATCCAGCTGAGTGGGTGAGCAGTACGGCCAGGTTCAAGTCCCAGCCAGCACCCTGACATTGTCTCTATCCAATAAAAGCTAAAAAGCCTAAAAAAATCATCTTTAAAAAATTAGGAGACATGGCTCACACATTTGTTCACAGACATGTAATTATTGCTTCACAGGTCATGATGATGTCGATGGCTGTAGCTGTGCTTCTAGATCACATGTCTACAGAGCCACAAACAACCAGTACAGAGGTCTGATCGCCCAGTCAGTGACTGCAGATGTACAGAAAATGTGCTGCTCACATCTGTAGTTCATACCTCAACATAGCAAACCATTTTGTTTCAGTCATTAAATATTAAACTATTATTATTGTTATAATTGTCTCATTGTCTCTTACAGAAAAAGATGTTTGATGATTCAGAACATGAAGTTCTTTACACCCCTCACTGTGTTTCACCCTCTTTACTGATCCTCAGTCAGTCCTGAAGAGTCTCTCATCTCTGAGCTGACTCGTTAGAGTATCTTCAGAATAATTCAAAAATGTTTCTATGACACCTCCACAGCCATTGGTCAGGATGGCCTCTGAAATTAGCCTATCACATAGAGTAACGTCACTCTGTCCAAAAACTGTAACTGATAACAGCAACTGGTGTCATGGTCTGTGTGCAAAATGCAGACTCAACACAGAAGCCAAACCTGAACTCAAAATAGCAGCTTTATTGCTGGACACAAAAAAAAAACTAAACTGGAAACCAAAAATAAACTTGACAGGCTTGTAGGCAGAACACACAGACATGGATGAGGGAGATCAAACACTGACAAAGAGAAACACGGGGCACTGAGGGATAATGAAGGAGACACAGAAGGAGAGCACAGCTGGGAGTAATTAGGCAGGATGAGACAAGGGAAACAAAACTGACATGAGACACAGACCTTCAATTTGCGTCGCGAAAACGCGTATTTTTATTCGCGCGTCAAACGCACCAGACGCGCTACTTTGACGCGCGAATAAAAAGACGTGTGTCAGTTTATGTGTTGCATTTCGTGCATTCACGCATATCGATTTGGAAAAATCTGAACTCCAGCATCAATTTGCGCCGCGACAACCAATCAGGAGCCTGGTGACGTGGCTGTAACCTAGGTCAAAGGGGCAGGTCCAGCCAAAGCCCTTCATACTTCATTCAATATGGAGGAAAGGCTAATCAACGCCGTAGCAAAACACCCGGAGCTGCACGACACCAGCTGCTTTCTGTACCGAGACAGGAATAAAAAGGATCGAGCTTGGAGGAAGGTATGTGAAGAGATCGGGCAACCTGGTAATTTCATTCATTTCTCTTTTTAAATTTTTGACTGACCCGGGGAAGCCGCACAAAAGCTAGCAAGCCCGCCTACTGTCCCGCTATGTTCCCACTGATGTACAAATACCTTTCTGCTCTTATGCATGTTGTCATATAGGAATATATTTAATTTTTTATTAATAAACAGCACACAGTGGTCACGCTGTTCATCCGTCACTGCTTCGCTTTTTCGCTGATTTTTTATTGCACCGTACAGCATTGCATTCTGCAGCCTGGTTGACAAATCTCCGTGTCGTGTCTCCTGCGCTTGCCAAATTTATCATGTTTGGTTTTGATAACCATCACGTCCAATAGAAAAAACAGCACAAAAACACCCATAACTATGACCTCATTCGGAAATAGACACCTGCACCGGGAGGGAAAAAGGCGCACGAAAGTGGCAGGCAGATGAAGAAAAAAACGCGGCATAATACTTTTACGTTTTAAAATCTACAAAGGTTTGCACTTTGAGAACCCCTGCTGCAATAAATGAGAGACCACTGTATATACTTTCTCTATGACTATTGTTTTCAACCTGTTATCATTAGGGCTGCCACGATTAGCTGACTATCAAAATCGTCGACGACTAATTTAATAGTTGACGCGTCGTTTGAAGCTTTGTAAGATCCCAAAAGACGCAGGAATAAGTAGTAGGATTTAAGAGTGTAATAATGGACTGAAACAGAAGATGGCAGCACTGCATGTACAAGGATGCCAGCTGCCGTTAAACCCCGAAGAAGAAGAAACTGTGTCCCAGAATTCATAGCGTGGACCTGCTCAGTTTCCAACAATGGCGGCAGCTAGTTAGTTTTAACATTACTCTTATTATTCTTTCTGGGTCACAAAATAAATGTTTAACATATTTTCAGGGGAGAATGTAGCTGTGTAAACCTCAAATATCTGCTAAGTTTATCAAGACACCGCATATTTTCAAAAGCGCTCCGACGTTTTCGGAGACGTCTGTTACCCACCAGCTCGATAGTTAGCCGGGGTTCAAGGCTCACTAGAGCCGGTGAGAACACTGGACCGCCATCTTTCACTACTCAGGTTAAACATGATATATAAGTCACTTAGATAACTTAAAAATGTTATTGTTTGGCTTTTTTCAGTATTTTATTTGTTCCTGAGTAAATCGGTTTGGCTGATATTAAAGTTATAGTTTTTACACAGCTGAATAAACGTCAAGCAGACAACTGATTATCAGAAGTGTGAGATGCTCGAGATTATACTCCGGTGTCCTGTTATATTTTAGATAGCAAGGAGCAGACGGCTGAGTTTATTAAACTTCACCGAAACAATCTGGAAATGTCATTAAAATTTAATAAACTATCATATTGTCATTATGTTTACTTAGCACATACCTTAAACACTTAAAGTTGTAAGCTAATGATAGTTATATAAGAGCAGATGCATGCTGGTGCAATAAGCTGTATGTTTTACGTCCGATGGATGCATGATCTGATTAGTCGACTAATCGCAAAAATAATTGGTGACTAGTTGACTATCAAAATAATTGAAATGAAAAAAATATACTACTATATATGTAGCTGTTGCTGTTCTGTGAGTCTATGGTGCAAGTGGTGTGATATGCCCATGTAGAAAGGACGGCACTGCGACGCTGCACTTGCCCTTACTCTGGGCTCCCTCTTTATTCTGGCAACTGGTACAAAGAAAACAGCACACAGTCGTCATTAACAGTGTGCAAAGAAACTGCAACATTCAGTTCACCAGCTTGGGAGTATTTTCCTTTCTTTTTTCCCAAACATAACACTTAACGGGGTGACTGTAGCTCAGGAGGTAGAGCAGGTCACCTACTGATCGGAAGGTTGGTGGTTCGATCCTTGGCTCCTCCAGTGTGCATGTCAAGTATCCTTGGGCAAGATACTAACCCCAAGTTGCTCCCCGATGCATCCATCGGAGCATGAATGTGTGTGAATGTAGTTAGATTGCACTAAGTATAGATAAAGTGCTTGTGAGAATGGGTGTGATTGGGTGAATGTGGCATGTTGTATAGAGCGCTTTGAGTACTCCGAGAGAGTAGAAAAGCGCTATATAAGAATCAGTCCATTTACCATTTACAAATGACTAAGGTATATTTATACAACATAACAGCAACAAAGTCTTTCTTTAAAAGTTCTAACTGAAACCAAACCTATGATCATATAGTGGCAGTATTATTTATTTATTTTTCTCTTTGTGGTAAATGATGTGATAAGAGACATTATATCTCCTTTTTCCTAACCAACAACAACAATAACATATAAAAACAGCTTTTCTATTATAAAACAATCATCATTGTTTATCATTTTTTTTCCTATACAACAGCATCAATTAAAACTTATACTTAACAGCGCCTACCTGGTACAAAGAAAACAGCACACAGTCTTCATTAACAGTGTGCAAAGCAACTGCAACATTCAGTTCTGTTAACAAGAATTAGAACAATTACAATCTCATAGAGAAACATTAGAGCTGAGTGCAAGTCAAAAAGCACCCGCCTAGCTAACGAGTATTAGCTTAGCATGCTAACTAAAAATGCTACTCGTGAATAAAGTTACTACTAGAGCTGGGCGATATAAGATTTTTTCATATCACGATATCTTTTTTCATTTCTGGCGATAACGATATATATCACGATATAAGCCAAATAACTATATTTGTAAGATTTAAATGTGCTGTTGCTCACAAGTAAAATGTGAAATAATTAGCAGCTTGTTTTAATTTAAATATTTATTTCCCATAATAAGTTCAACAGGGTAGATGTACTTAAGGAACATGAGACTTCAGTTTCAGATAAATAAAGGCAAAAATTGCAAACTACACAAAACGCAGCCGCTAAAGCATTTAAGTTTCAAAATAGAACAAACAAAACAGACCACTAAATTGTCAATTCCACTTAGAAACAAAATATTAATTCTAAAAATAAATCTTAGTTTGTTTTACAGAAGAACAGACAAAATTGACTAACTTTTATCAATATCAAATAAACTGAGAACTAAAAGGAAATTCTCAATCTCTCCTTGTTGTATAGCTTAGCTTTTCAAACAGTTTTAACAGTGTTTTTAGTCTGACAAAAGCCGAATGACGAATTAGCGCTTTCAGTCAGAGATTGAGCATGCACCGGTTTATTGTATTTCCAGACTTGCTTTCGGCACAATTTACAGTGCGCACTACTAAGTTTTTTGTCTGACTTGAAATAGCCGAAATACCTTCACACTACGGAACTTCTATGGCCCTTCCGTTCGACAAGCTCTCCGGCATTGGAACCATCATCGTTTTTTTCTTCGGTAACCTTCGCTCACGCTCTCGGTTGATTTTTCTCTAGTCGGCAAACTCATTTCCTTCATTACCTGGGCAGCCCGGCTGGCTGCTTCCCAAACAAATACACATGTGCGCCTTGGCACTTGTGCTGCACGTAACAAGTCACGTGACGTGACGCTGCGGCTGTGATTGGTTCGGCTCTGCACTACTTAATTTGGATTGGCGGTTCTTTTTTTTTTTTAAGAGGCCAAGAAAGATGAGGCCTATCGCAATAGTTTAATTTTTCTATCGAGAAAAAGTTATTTCGCAATACATATCGTTATCGTTCTATCGCCCAGCTCTAGTTACTACCCATGCATCAAAATGCCTGTAACTTTCAGGATACATGCTAGTACTGCTTACAATCAAAATACATGTTGACAATTACCACTGTAAGAATGTTTTCATTAATACACATACAAAATTGACAACAGTATCGCTCACAAGCACCTACCATCAGCTTGGGAGTATTTTCCTTTGCTGAGGCATGCGCTGTGCAGCAATTTGGAACCTTAACAGTTGCAGTTGCGGTATTTGTCCACCAGGTGGCTCCAACTATTCACAAAGCACATCAATTTTGAGGAAATTCATTAAGCTATTTTCTAACTCTGTTACATATAGGAACATAGTGAAGACCAATTATTTAAGAGAATAAAGACAGGTTAGTTTATTGTGGAGGCAAGCTCCATTTATTAAGAAAATTTTAAAAAGGCAGGAACACTCTTTAGAGGTTTGTGGGTGGCTCAGAGCTGTTGTGGGGAAGTCACTGGGACTTCAAATGGGCTTTTCTTTTGGCTGCCAAGACACTGCTCCCTCCTCCGAGAAGTGGGGCCTGAACTTCTCCCTCACCAGGACAGCCTCTCTGGAGGAGTTGTTGGCTGCTACACGACCCATGCCTGTTTTGAAAAATTAACCTGTGATAAGACAGCATATCAAGATAGAATTGTTATTATCATATAACTAAAGATGAACCAAATTGTTCACAATTTTATCTAGCGGTCAGTTTTAAAAAAGGCTGGTGACCCCTGTTACAGAGTCTGACAGCTGCGGGGATTATATACAAATATTCAACTGGTTCTATACCAAAATGAAACCAGGTCTAAATTTTTTTTTTTTAAAGGACTTTGTAAGATAGACCTTCTGAGTATCACTACAAAGATTACCAACAGTGGTCCTCATACCACAGTTTGATATCAGCAAACATCGAGAACATACATTGATATGACACCACAGCCATTGCAAACACTGATAAAATAGCATAAATTGAATTAAATCAGGACTTGATGAGAACTTTTGTGTATCACTAGAAATATTATAAACAGTCGTCTCCATACCACAGTTTGCTATCAGTAAACACCGACGGCATTCACTGATAGCATACCACATTCATGCTATCAGTGTATAAACGGATAGTTTAGCATATATTAGCACAGGTATCAGGATTGCCGTATTAAACACTTTTACTAACCGCAGGCAGATGGACAGGCGCTCTGCAGGTGGGATTGAGCGCCTGTAGTTGGTGTCTAGGCGGGCGATGCTTGGACCAACGCGGGACAGCAGGTCCTCAAACTTGGCGAGGGAAAGACGGTAGTACCGCTGAAAGCGGCCGTCATCCAGGCGCAGCTCCTGGAGCAAATGGTGAAACTCACCAAACTGCTCATGCTTCTGGAGGACCTGATGGACCCAGGTACAGCAAGGACGTCCTTTACGCCGCTGCTCTGCTCTCCACAGTAAATAGACAAGGGAGACTCTCTCTTCAAACGCTAGATCGACAGCTGCCATCTTGCAAACATACCGTCTGGCACAGCTTCCTCCCACATTCCTCCCACATTTCCGGTTCACACGAATAATTCGCGTTGGACCCGGGTCGAGGTGCGAATTTGCACGCGTCAAGTTAGGGGCGTCTGGCGCGTTTTGGTCGCATCTATCGCGTTCGGTGTGAACACACCGTAAGAACTAAAACCGTAACAGCCATAACCGAGCCTGGGGTAATAATAATAATAACTACAATAATCACAACAGCAAAGGACTCCGAACATAAACCATATTATAGAATACCAAAACACACGAGACTCAAAATGCTGAACCGTGACAACTGGAGCATCAGGGGCCAAATCACAAAACACATTTATGAATGACTGGGCCATACATTTAATTTCTGACTGATTAGCATATTAACATTAAAAATAAAAACAGTATTATCAAATATTATAACCCCATTATTGTTTATTATAACTTTGTAACAGTTTATATTATCATAAATAACTTGGCAGGTTGGGGCCGTAAATCACTTTGTGACATATGTTTTCGTCATAATATTATCCCCCTCTGATCTCCAAACTTCGGAGAATCCATGTTGTTTTATTTCTTATGACATTTCTAAACTCACCCGTTTCCTCAATGATGACTTGATCACTTTCTACTGTGACTGAATTTGTCCCTTTTACACGTCCTCTGCAGGTGTAGGTGCCAGCGTCAGAGGTCACAAGTTCTCTTTTTGATTCACCAGCTACTGCGAACTTCAGCTTTGAGTACAAAGGGGGTTCTCTGAACCAGTCATATTCAAAGTCAGCAGAGTTCTTCACATCACAGGTCAGTGTCACACTGCCCCCTGCTGGTATGGTTAATCTGTCTGCTGTCAGAGTGGCATTCACTCCAAGGTCTGTAATTTAGAAAAAGATCAAAAGAATAAAATTGTTGTTCTGAATGTTTGATGCAAACTTATATAATCTGAATCATCTGTTGGAGAAGTTTTTGCAGCCAAACAATTCAACATACTGAAAATCTACAGAGACTTTGGTGTGACGTGTTAGACAGCTTCTAATCAAAACAGCAACTGAGGGATGAAGGTAACAAACTCTATGCTGAGCTCAGAGCAGCATTTGGTTACCATGTGTCATGTTGGTTTTTCCATTAATTTGTCATCTGAGTGAAGCGTTTGATAATTAGCATATTTACAACTCCAAGAGGTACTTCCAAAAACAAAAAAATCCTACTATAGAGATTGACAGACCACGTGACTTTCGGGCATTGCATTGCGGGTACGAGTGGCAACAAAATCAAAACACTGCATTAAGCGCTAGCATTTCCAGCACTGGTAATCATTAATTCTGTGGTTTTAATCCCTACTTGCATTTTATTTGCCCTAAAAACTGTTATGTACAAAACGACGGAGAACGAAGACAGACTTGTTTAAAAGGCAAGAAAGTATGAGGAAAACAATCAAAGGAGTGAAAGGGTCAGACCCATATGAGCATACAGAGTGGACTAAAGACGTTAGCGTGCTGCCCGACTTTCATCATACACATATTTATTATTATATGGTCCTAAGTTTTAGTGCATACACTCACAAAATGTTTAGTAACTTCACATCCCTGCAACAAGCCCAGATCCATTTTACTTTGGTGATTTGGACTATTCCATTTCATTTGTTAATTTTTTTTCTTTATCTCCTGTACAGGCCAACACAATCTATTTGTCGTTTCAGGTTGTAATATTACACAACATTTTCAGATCTAATGGAAAAAAAATGAGTGTTTTGTAATTTCTTCAATTTATTGTCTTTATTTATAACTGGCATTATTGCTTCATTCTATCATAGAATTTTACAGGAAAGAGGCAAAATTGTAAAAATCCATTATGCTTTATTAGCTGCTTCGGTGAAAAACAAATCAACAATGCAACAAAAACATATCAAAACAACATACTGGAAAACAGTTATTTATCACCTGCGAGTGCTTCAATACAACACTCGGGCACATATATGCAGGACTTTTCGTGGCTGTTTTGATATCACTCTCTCAACTGATCAAATCTCGCTGTGGTAGCAGCTTTAACCTCGGTATGACCCCGGTTGATAGAGGGTGCTGTGAGGAATTGAGGTGTTATTTTTCTGCCATTTTTATTATTTCATTTTATTAATTCCATTTTTATTATTTTGTTATTGCTATTGCATCATAATCATATAATTAAAGCTGCAAGCAGCGTTATGAGGGCCCTCGCACCCCATCGCGTCGTGCCACGCCCAACACCTACAACCAGCACGTCCAATCAAATGTCACATTGATGGAATTCATGCATTTAACCACCAGCTAAAATTTCATCTCATTCAATGATGATTATAGTCGTCCCACTAGGTGGCGCTCTAACCATTACTGAGAAATCGCATATCAAACATTTCCAAGCTCGACTCTCATCACACCTGCGAAGTTTGGGAGAGACTGAACATTGTGTTTTTGAGTGACAGCAGATTACTGCTTCTTGGCGAGTGATTGAAACTCCACGTGCCACCATGACCACCTCGTTTCCCTGAACGTAAAAAGCTTCGTAATTTAACATCACAAAGGTCTTTAGATCCCCTGCGCTGAAGATCGACTCAATGTGATGAAATCCCTTGGAGGAGTTCGTCAAAGTACAAGTACAAGTACTGGTGTCAAATATGGCAGTTAAAATATGTTCAGGGGTGGAGCCTTATCATATGTTTGCTCTTTGGTTCACGTCGGACCATGTATGAGGGAATGAGAGACAATAAGATTTTCATGGCGAGTCATCGAAATTCGCCGTGGCGCCACGGCCTCACAGTATCGCGAAAACTCAAAAGCTCCGCAATTTAACATGGCCCAGGTGTGTAGTTGACACTGACCAAATATGAAGCTTATACGACCAAATCCCAAGGAGGAGTTCGAAAAAGTTCGAGGCATGGAAATGGCAAAATTAGAGCCAAAATGTCACGTTCACTTCCAAATGGCGGACTTCCTGTTGGGTTTGCGTCAATGGTCCCATTGACTTTTTTGTTCGTCTTGGCATCATACACATGTGTGCCAGATTTCATACATGTAGCTCAAACCATGTGTTCGTAGGGCTGCATTTAACAGCGCATAGGTGGCGCTACAGAGCCATTTCACAATGCTCATACGTAAAACCATTAAAATAAATTTTTCACCAGACCTGGCATGTGTGCAAAATTTCATGAGTTTTTGAGCATGCTAAAGCCCTCAAAAAGGCCATTCATTTCAATGAAAAATAATAATAATAATAATAATAATAATAATAATAATAATAATAATGATAATAATAATAATGATAATAATAATAATAATAAGAAACGGAGCAGATACAATAGGGCCTTCGCACTCTCGGTGCTCGGGCCCTAACAAGCATTTGCATTGACGCATTTATTAATAGTGATATTGCATTTAGATGTTTAAACATATTGGCACCCAATTAAGCTTTATTACAGGTGCAGTTATAATCACTTTAAACTGTTGAGTTGGATTTATAATCTTAAATGTTTATATGCAGACGGCATGGTGAAAGAAAAGGCCCCAACGCTGAGTAACTCTGTGCCAAAATAAGACAGGAAGTTACATGTTTTTGAAGTTACATGCTTTGCAGGAAGTGAAACCAAAACCAGAGTCTGAGTGAAAGTTAGTCTGAGGAGCAGTTTCGATGATGCTATTATCTTTTATACTTTTATATCTTTTGATTAAGCTTTTAGTAGAGGTTCTTGATTAAAACATTTATTCAGTAGAGTACACATACATAGTTTTGGTTCGGTTATTACATACACGAGAGCGGCTTCTGTCTCTCTGTCTGGGGAGAGGCCAGGAGCTAGTCGGCGAGGTGAAATGGGGTGCGATTGTAACCACACATGTAACCACACACACACACACACACACACACGCTCAGTTAGAGGGATCATTTATAGGGGAAAGTTTAAATTGTGTTGCTAGGGTTGCGGTTTTATGTTGGTGTATTTGACTGTTTGATGAAGAAGCAGGTGCACGAGGCGACAGCGAAGGCGAGCTTGTGGGAAGACACCTGGATGGAGACGAGACGCGATGTTCTTTTAAACTATGTCAAAGTTAACTGAACATTTGTGGTTTTGGATTGACGTATGCTGTATTGTGTCTGCTTTGCAAAAGAGGGGGCTGTACTATCTTACCCCTATAAAACCTTTGTTCTGACTATTGTAAGACAGTTCAATACTGAATCTGCACAGTATTGGCTCCACGCTGCGTGTTTCATTAAAATCATCGTCTTTACCTTTTGGACCAGTGTGGTTACTTGCATTCCGCCTGTATTTACTTCCCTATATTTTTGAACCTTAACAGTGCCCAGTCTGGATCGCATTCCTGCATTTTGTAGGCTGGTTTTCCTACACAACACAACAAATATAAGCCCGCAAAGCCACAGTGAACAAAGCAGCATAGCGCAACATATTCAATTCAAATCAATATAAGACTTATTTGTAACCTACATCAATAATTATGTTATGATAAATTACGTAATAACTACAACAGAAGACTGACCTTTGTGGAAATGCTTGGAGCAGACTAACATGTGAACTGGAGTGTTCTGGAACGTTATATTTGGTCATCGAATGGCTGCAATCCAGGCCATTCGTCGGCTCTTTGTTACTTCGGAAACATGACTTAAACAATTTCTCTTCCACGACGTAATCCGATAAAAACCGATCTCTTTACCCGTCGGCTTCCCATGGCTGTCATGCGACCAGCTATTGCAGTTAATAATACAACAGCTTCTTGCCATTCTTTGTGTTTCTTTTCATTGCTTTTTATCACTGTGGAACTGTTTTCATGTGAAAGCCTGCGTGCGCTAGTACCTCTTGCCACTCGTTCCCACAATCCTTTGCGGTTTTACCCCGGAATGACGTCACATTTTCAATCTCTATGGTCGCGTCCAAATTCATGGGCTGCATCCTCCTGAGGTCGCATTTGTAGACCGATTACGTCACAGCGACGCGCCAAAGGCTGTCCAAATTCGTAGACTATAGCTGTGTCCCAAAATGTCGGCTGCATCCTCCGGAGGCCGCATTTGAAGGCCGATTACGTCACAGCCAGGCGACGAAGGCTGTCCCAATTCGTTGACTCCTTCAAATGCGGCTGACAAATGCGTCCTTCATTTCCCCGAATTTGAAGGATGGGTCAGGTGTGTCCTTCGTGGCCCACCATATCCCAGAATTCATAGCGCGGCCCAGCCAAATTTCAGCTGCCAACAATGCTACTAAGTTTTAAAATTAGTCTTATTAATCTTTCTGGGTCGCAAAATAAACTTTTAACATATTTTCAGGTGAGAAAGTAGCGGTGTAAATTACAAATATCTGCTTGGTTTATCAAGACGTCGCATATTTGCAAAAGTGTGCCGATGTTTTTGGAGACGTATGTTACCCATCCGCTCGATAGCAAACCGGGGGGTTCAATGGTCACTCCAGCCGGAGTGAGCAGCGGACTCCCGGCTTCCTCGTTTTCAGACCCCCGCTCTTTCGCTACTCAGGTTAAACATGATATATAAGTCACTCGGATAACATAAAAATGTAATTGTTTGCCTTTTTTCTGTGTTTTATTTGTTCCGGAGTAAATCGGTTTGGCTGAAATCAAAGTTATTAGATTATTAGATTAAATAAAACTTTATTAATCCCTCGGGAGGGTTCCTCCGGGATTTTCACACAGCTGCAGTAGCGGTTTTTGATACGGGCGACACGGGCGGTTGCCCGGGGCGGCATCGTGGTGGGGGGCGGCATCACGGGCATCGGCAAAAAAAAATAAAAAAATAAAAAAATGCTCGTACTCATGCTGCCCCGACGTCATGCCAGCGCATATTGGGAATGGCATAGGCACCGATCGGTTTTCTATCGCCCATTTGCTGGGAGTAAGGGCGCCCTCCGTTTGCGAGGTGCGCCTGCTGCTTGCGGCACAGGGAGGAGAGGGCGGGGGATTCTCTGGGTGGCTGGAGCAGCATCTAATAACCAACTCGCAAGATAAAACAAAATAAAAACAAACCAACAAACACGAAAACACCAGACATTATGATACAGACTTATAATTTGCACCGATGTTTTTTCGAAATATACGCGAAAAGTGAGCGCGAGAGCCCTCGGTGCGCCTGCTCGCTGCTGAAGTCAAAGTAAACTTTATTGTCATCTCCGCTACATACAGTACAGCATATATAGAGAGACGACGAGGCTCCAGTTACAGCAGTGCAAGTAAACAAACAATATATATAAGAAGAGTAAGAAAATACATATACACTTTAGGACCAGGGGTAAAGGGATCAATAACAATTTATAATTTATAATTTACAGTTTGATGATTTAAAGTCTCACACACAATCTGTCGAAAGGGGAGGGGCCTGCTGCTTCTAAATAGAGCACATTTCATTCATAATGATGTAAATCCAAGCCCATTATGTATTCATGATTTGAATCCTGGGTTGTGTGAAATCCCAGAAATACACCCTAGACAAAGTGAATCTGTGAACTAAGGTGTAGGTCTATTAGGTTATGTTGTGGTGATCCTCGAGTTGGGGGACTTATGTTCATACTGGAGTGGAAAATTAAAACCAATGGAAGATGGACAAGAAAAGTTCAAAGCCATCAGGTTCTCAGTTTAGAAAAAATAGAAAAGAAGAGAAAGAGAAACGAGCAAAAGATACAGGTAAGCAGATGTGTCATTGGATAATGGCAGGTCATCCTGAAACAGTCAGAATCAGAATACTTTATTGATCCCTAAGGAAATAATGTGGGTTACAGTTGCTCCAAAAAGAAATGGTAAAAATAGTAACAGTAACAGACTAAACTCCAAACAATACATTATGTTACAGATTTCAATATTAATTAGTCATTGTCAATTGTTGATTTGTCCTTTCTCATTATATGAGAAATTATGATGGCTGTTTGGTAGCCATTTGCATACAATGCATACTCTCTCTCTCTTCATGTGTGTGTGTTTCTCTGGCGAAATTCAGTATGGTTCCGACAACAGTTTTATGTTAATGTATAATCCTTAATATGTATTATGTTTTATGTGCGTGTGCGTGTGTGTGTGTGTGTGTGTGTTGGGGGGGGGGGGCGCAAGAGGGCGTGTTCGCCCGGGGCGTCAAACAGGCTAGGACCGCCACTGCACAGCTGAATAAACGTTAAACAGGAAACGGATTAAACAGAAGTGTGAAACGGTCGAGAATTTACGCCAGTGTCCTGTTATATTCTAGATTGCAAGGAGCAGACGGCCGAGTTTATTAAACTCCACCAAGACAGCGGTGACACAAATCTGAAGGCTAGACCGTCCCATTTCACAGCCTCGCACTTCCGGCCTTCTCGGTCTTCGAGGGACCCGGCCCACGTAGACGGCGAAGGCCGGGTCCTCCGAAGGATGCAGCCGACGTTTTGGGACACAGCTTCTGTCGCTACCCGATCCGTACCGGAAACCCGATCGGTACCCCGCATGCACAAATCTTAAGTCACTTCCTCTCTTTGCCAACAGTCAATATATTTGAATGATACAGTTAGCGCCCAGTTAGCTCCTAGCATTTCTCAACAGCTCTGCCTCCTTTTCGACTACTGGGACATTTAAACATACCTCCCTATACAAACAAATTCATGCTTTTCTCCTCAACAGAGAGTATTCCCCGATTGAACAACAGCGCTGTAAAATAAGAAGAATGGCGCCTAATTACAGAGTTAATAATACAGACTTTGTAATATGTCACGTGAAGATTCATCAGCCAGATGATTTGTTTACTGACAATTGACAGTGATAGCGGACATCATCATTACTATTCCAATCAATCCTCTCCACACAGACAAGCATAAACACTCAACTATCACTAAATCAAATTTAACACGCATTTGTAATGACGCTAATTCAGTTTACAATAGGGTTCATTCGCTCAGTCACCAGGTGGCAGTATCCTCGTACACTGGGGAGTAAACTGCCATTAAACGAACAGAAGAAGAAGAAAACCCCTGCACATGCGTGGTACGGATCGGGTAGACCCAATTTATACGGTCCCGATCTTGCACATGCGCAGTAAGGATTGAGGAGTCCTGATCCTTTTTTTCCCCGTTTTTGTCTACATTTTATTGAAATGTTTCATTACTGCAAACATTTTAAGAGGTACTTATTATTGTTAACATCTTAACAGATACTCTGACCTAAAGCTATGGTAAAATGCCTGAAGTAGTGGCCTTTCACACATGCGTGGTACCAATCGGGTTTCCGGTACGGTAGTGACAGACTTCTCTGAATGCAGCCCACAAATGCATCCTCCTTTTCCCCAAATTTGATGGCTGGCTCGAGTGTGTCCTTCGTGGCCCACCATATCCCAGAATTCATAGCGCGGCCCACCCAAACTCCAGTTTCCGGCAATGGCGGCCGCTACTAACTTTTAAAATTACTGTTATTAATTTTTCTGGGTCACAAAATAAACTTTTAACATATTTTTTCAGGTGAGAATGTAAACTTCAAATATCTGCTCGGTTTATCAAGATATCGCATATTTCGCATATTACCCACTGAAGCCGCCGAGAACGGCACAACTCCTGGCACATCATTTTCAGATCACCGCGGACTTTCGCTACTCAGGTTAAATGTAATATAAGTCACTTAGATAAACTAAAAATTTTATTGTTTGGCTTTTTTCAGTGTTTTATTTGTTCGTGAGTAAATCAGTTTGGCTGAGATTAAAGTTATTAGATTTGATTAGATAAAATGAGGGTGGGTTCCTCCTTGGTTTTCCCACAGCTAAATAAGCGTCAAACAGAAAGCTGATTAAACAGAAGTGTGAGATGGTCGAGAATTTACGCCAGTGTCCTGTTATATTTTAGATAGCAAGGAGCAGACGGACAAATTTATTAAACTCCACCGAGACAGCAGTGATGCTAATCAGAAGGCTAGACTGTCCAGTTTCACAGCCGGTTACTTCCGGCCTATCCGACCTTCTGAGGACCCGGCCCACGTAGACCGCGAAGGCCGGGTCCTCAGGAGGATGCAGCCCATGAATTTGGACACGATTTATATAATCCAGCAAACAATTCAACTGCATACTTCAGTGAGATAATCTGCACTACACACACTGTTGATATTTTCAGATCAGATAAACATGAAAAGAAAATCCACATGTATGAAGCCACAGCTCTTCAGTAAATATACAGTTTGTATCGTGGGTGTGTGCTTGAGTGCTCACACACTTAACATGGTTATATTAACATTTTAACCAATAATCTCAATGAAATGTTTGGTTTATGATACAAAATATATCACAGAGGACGTCATTTAGAGCAACACAGGGGATGCTAAATACTAGTTAAGATCAACAACACGATATAAATGGAAGAAAAAACTGTTTCTCACCTCCAGTGTTTCCATGGATGACTGTACTGAGCACTAAAATAATGAATGAAACATCATCAGACATTAAACAACTGACAAAATCACAATAAATATATAAACTGAGGCTTTTTAAAGGTAAATCTTCAGATGGCAGAGTTATTGCTCATTATCAAATGTATGTGTTTCTATTAGCTGTCAAACAGGCTGGAAACATGACGAACAATCTAGTCTGCTGTGTTGAAGCTGTCAGGTAAACAGGTTAAAGCAGTGATACACTGTAATTATCACCAGTGAGAAACATTTTCCTTCATCACTGCCATTCAAACAGTAAAGGTGTGTATTGTACTCACAGAATAACCCCAGCAAACAGAGCAAAGAGTGCCCCATCCTCACGTCCAGCCCTGCACGCTGATCTGCATCTAATCTCAAAGTGTTCGACTTTGCATTGATAATAAATGCAGAACAAAGAGAAGCTGCACTTAATGTAGATAAGACCAGAGTTTATATTCAGCTCCTCCTTCTATCACCTCTCTGTGCTTCCTTCCTTTTACACCAACCTCAAACAGCTCCTGTAGCTTTGACCACAGCAGTTGTGTGACGTGTTCACATTTCCTGTCCACTGCAAACATTTAAGTTTCTTTCCTGTTTTGTGTTCCTACCTTTCTCTGTGATATACAAAGGTGCTCTGTTGCTTAGTTAGTGACACACTTTGCAGGTCATAATATTGTCTTTGTTGTGGTGTCCTGTGGATCTTGCTGGAGTTTTCTTCTTCTGCAGACTGGGAGTCATCGTTTCAGCAAGTGTTTTGGTGTATTTATTATTATTCATGGTGTCATAGATTGACCAGATTGGAGCACAGTTCTGACTTGTGGTTGTAAAAGTTGTTCTGTACCTCCAGACATCCTTTTTTATTTTCATTTGACCACAGATCTTCTCCATCGTTATGAATCTGTTGTATTCCTTATATTGTTTATTGGAGGAACATTGTTGAAATTCATCCTCCACACTTTTAGCTCAAATATCATCAGTCAGTTCTACAGTCACAGTGTTTCTTCAAGCTCAGCACAGATCTGTGAATGTTCTCATGATGTGCTGAAATTCTACTTTTAAGCTTTGTTGTGACCCCAAACACAGGAAGTGACTCACTGTGTAGTTCTTCTAAAAACGTGTGTGACTCACAATCTAAAGTAAAATGAAAACATTTGAATTCAAAGTAGATGGCATATCAAAGAAAAACACTAACACTCATCTGAAGACAGCTTGGTAATCTCACTCAATATTTAAAACAATACAAAAAACAGATTGCAAATAAAGATGAAACACTGCTATGTAGTGTATGTGTGTGTGTGTGTGTGTTTATGTGTGTGTGTAGGTGTGTGTGTGTGTGTGTGTGTGCGTGTGTGTGTAGGTGTGCGTGTGTGTGTAGGTGTCTGTGTGTGTGTGGTTTCCATTTACAAAGTTTTGGACCTATGAAACATGAGGCTACTTAAAGGTCTGTCAGCAGATCTGATCCTGAAAAAATAATGAGATGGATGACAGGTAGTGTGATTTTCTCTGTTAATAACGATCTGGTTATGCCAGATCTTTATTTATCCAAATTCCTTTATTCTAAACACACCATAAATACATCACAGTCTGAGAGTCTCACATTTCACATTCCAATCAGAATCATACGGAATATTAAAAAAATCCATACAGCCATATCTAATGTTATTTGTGCACGAATTAATTAAATGTAACGCTGTCACCAAGCATAATATGTTACTCAGAGATAATAATTACACTCTTGTTTTCCACATAGTTCAACAGAACAAACATTCCTGACAAACTAAGGCCGTATGTAGTGGAAAACTTCACACAAACACAGCAGAGCTAACAGGATTAATACAAAAATCACTGCAGAGGCACTCAAAATAGTCTCTTTAAACTCAAATGTTAAGGCAGTGTGTTGTATAATTGTTACAAAAAGGAGCTTTAAGCTTGGAAAACACACACACAGCTGCTGCAGGCAGGGTAGGTTTGTGTGGTGAGCTAAGTTAGATCCTACTGTCTCAGCAGCACCATGTTACATTTCGAAGTGCAAAATCAACAAACAAACCAACAAATACAAATCCCAACAAAACAAAGTTCTGCTCAGGTTTTAGCTTCACTTGGTATGTCACTCATGTGGACCATATATGTGATTTTTTATAACTTCCTAAACTAAAAAAAGACCCAAAAATTCAGTAAATAATGAGATAAAGACAGGTAGTGAGTTTTACTCTTTGGCTTCTTCTATGAACTCATTGTTATTTTTATGATTCAGATGAGCCTGCAGCTTTGTCATCATTTCAGTTATACCACAGAGAATTTTTCACACAAGGTTTTCCACCAATCATTTGTCTTTATTGTGAAATGAACCTTAATGTGAAAATAAAGCCAAGGTTCTCATTAAACACACTTAATATGAACTTCATTCAACTTCATACCAAACAATAATACAAACTCAATACAACCAAACAATGGCTGGTGGTGGTGACTCCTCTGGTTAAAGTCTGATTGTATTGAAGCTATGAGAAAACAACCCTGATGTTCAGCTGATGTAATACAGCAGTAAACACTCTGTGGACACATTAATGGTGTCAGTCACTGTGGTTTCAGGTCTTACTGAATGGAGCATCATGTTTAATGACAATGATGTTCTGTATGTTTCAGGGTGGGGACAGCTGCTGACTAACAAGTCTCTTCCACATGAGCACACGGTGTGGGTCAGTTTCTCATTCAGATCCAAAACTTCATCAGCTACAAAAAATAAGATGGTGATAACCAGTTTGTTCTCAGTTTGGTGCTTTTTCCTTAAACTTCAGTTGTGCAAACACAGCCTTCCTGCTTCATTCTGTCAAACATTTTCTGGAAACATCAAAACCAAAATTTGCTGTAATATTATGAATACAAATCCAATTTCTTATATTTTGTAACTTTGTAATACATTTGATTATTTACTTTAGTTTAGTGAGTAACTGTTCATACTGTCATGAAACATCTGTAACCACATAATTTCCGCAAGGATTAATAAAGTGTTCTGATTCTGATTTTCCCTCATTTACAAACCACTGATTATGCTTTAGAGTTACCTCTTGTAAGTTATTAATATGGGAAGAGAAACTGGCCTGTTTGGAGTTTCGATAAGAAGAAAATCACATCAGCAAGATAGAAATATGGCTAATTTTATTTCATTCACACATCTACAGAGAAAGAACCTACACAACTCTGACACAGATCATTCTAAGAGAATGGATGGGTGGATGGATGAAAAGCTACAGCATGTACATACAAAGACTCATAAAGGCAGGTGCTTTTCAGCATGAGAAACCACCTTTCACAGTTTCTCTTGATGCACACAAACATTGTTTCTCTTTAATATGTGATAACCACAATGGCTCCACTTTTACCTGTTTTCACACAGCGGCATGTACACTTAGATACTACACTACAAACTGCAGTTTGACTTTTGTGTGCAAGGCACATTTTAATATGTCTGTACTGTAAAAACAGTAATAATTATCACTGCTACATGTATCTTAGTTCTTTGATAACTATCTGCTGTGAGCTGATAACATAAAACAAGACATCTGCTAAACAGAAGACCTCAGACTGAAACCACAGGCTGCATTTCCTCTTTTCTAGGTGACCTGAACTATCAGTAGACAAAAATAAGGCTGTGGCAGAGCAGACGGTAGCCACCAACAGTCTCCTACACACGTAGATATTATAGCCTGCTCAGAAGAGCAGGATCTATTAAAAAGTTTGTTTGTTTGTTTGTTTGTTTGTTTGTTACCTTTGAGAGTGGGTGCTGGGTGAATCTCGTTAACAGCCAACAAGGCATCATCTCCACAGTCAGCCTGGCGTCTTACGGACCGACCAAAGCAGTTGGTCCCTGCATCTAGCAGGAATCTGGTGCCAGTCTTGTATCTTGCAGACATATAGACCCTCTGCTCTCAGGGGTTGGCCTTTGCATCTGGCAGGGCCCTGATCTGGTGTGTATATATATTTCACAGCTTCTCTTGGTGCCTACATACATCTTTATTCTTTAATGTGTCATCATCACAATGACACACTGTATAAAAATGTGCCATGCAGACAGAAATTAAAGTGAACATTTAAACTTTGCATTTGTCTGGATTCCTTTTTAACTCTCTGCTGTGAGCTGATAACATAAAACAAGACATTTACAACAAAGAAAACTTCAGGCTGAAACTACAGGCTGCATTTCCTCTACTCTTAGTGGCCCAGTCTATCATTAGATTAAAAAAACTGTCTGTGAGAGACCGACAGTAACCAACAACAGTGTTTTCCACACATGTGGTTATTGCAGGTTGTTCAAAAGAACAAATATGTTATTCATTATTGTGAGGTTTGCTGTGTGATCTTGTATTTATTTGCAACTCTGAATTTGTTGGATTTTTTTTTCAGTGTTTTAAAACTTGTACATCCATCAGAAATATACAGCACTCTCCAGTTGGATACGCTTTTAAGAGATTTGTGCAAATACACAAACATGGGTCACGATTATTTAATAACACTGATATTGTCCCAGCTTTATCAGAGGAAGTTCACTTCCATTTAATGAACAGCTTGTAAGGCAGGCAGACAAAAAGTGATCATGCCAAAGACAAATCACAGTCATCCGTCAATGCTGGACTCAGAGACAAACACAATTGATAATTTATTCAAATCATGTCAGCCCAAAATACACAAACCCAAACAGCAGGAAACAAAACATGAGGAAGGCACAGGAAAGCAGAATGTACGGTTACATTGTAATCTGGGTTCTCTGAATGAGAGAGTATGCATCTAATACATTACATATTCCATATGTACGGGGAATTATTTCACTATTAGTCAGGGCATGTAGAAACTTCTTTAAGTCTTAAAACCAGAGAGATAATCTCTCAATGACTGTAGACTCTCTACTGAACTTCTCCACTACGTTACACATTCTTGTGTACAGGGTCACTATTTAAGAGACCCCAAGAGGAGACAGTGCAACCCAATATCCCAAGTAAAGAAGCTATTTAAGGAGCTGCCTGCAAGATGAAGACTGGAACCAAGAAGACCGTGCAAGACATAAAAAAATTTAAAAAGAGTATACGCTTTCATTACAAGACTCTAGACTGAATGTGGAGACCAGCTGACTACCCCTGATACACAACCACCTGCTCTTCAAATGACTGACTGGTTGCCACATTAAAACAGTACAATCTGGAAAACATGAACTCAACAACAACATATGGAATATGTGACGGAGTGGGAAAATAGTCTTAATTTGATGGGGAAATTAAAATGAACTGCTTCATTATGATTGCCCACTGTACTGAGCTGAGCCAACAGCTTCTGTTTAATATCTAACAGAGTTCTGTGTGATATCGACTACTGTTGTGCTGCTTTGAACATGTATTTTAGGGGGTGAACAAAATAATGTTTTGTCACATGTGACCTGTGTTGTGTTCTGCCTTTGCTTGTGACTTCTTGTCATATGTAAACACAATAGATAAAAACACATAATACACAACAATATACAACACTCTTGTTTTCGCCCTGAGGTTGAATTACTGATGAATAGCTAAAATGAAAACGTAACACATAAGGTTATTCTTGTCACGGTCAGGAGGATCAACTGGACACTGATCTGAGGTTTCTATCTTTCTCTCTCACTTCCACTCTCTCTCTCCTCCTTTCTGTCACTGGGGCAGAACTCATTGTGGGTTCACGCCCTCAGAGAAAGGAAACACCTGAGCCTCATCAAGGTGATCGGCATTTAAGCCAGGAGGTGACTGCTGTTCTTCGCTGGATCGTTGTCTGCCACGCGTTAGTGAAAGTCAAGCCACAGCAAGTTAAGCCAAGTGTTTCTTTGTGCCTTGTATTTAACCACGTCTCCCTGTCTACAGACTTCCTGGATTCTTCCCCGTGTGATTCCCGAGTGGCGAGTGTTGGAGTGAGAGCCTGCTATCGTGTGTGTGGATTGTTTGGAGAGCGTGTGCCTTCCCCCTGGATTTCCCTGGAGCCCTGTCCCTCACCCTGTTGTACATAACACTTCCCCTGCACCTTTTTGTATATACACCCGGTGGACTTGTAAATAAAACTCTCTGTGTGTATCTGATCCTGGAGTCCTGCGATTGAGTCCACTACATCAAAACCGTAACAATTCTGTTTGTTTTTTATTTAGGAAGATGCAGAACTTCCTCTATTCCTGGATGGCTCTCTCATTATGTCACATACTGGTTCACTATTTCTTACACCAAAACACAGTACAAATCCCACAAATGATTCACTTCCTTATAAACCATTGAATCAGGTACTGAATGAAGCTTCTGACATCACTGATCATGTGACTCTGGCCAGACCTCGACAGAGTGCTTCTGAAACTGTCGTTGTTTTATACATGTCCGGGGCTTCAGGCTCAAACCAATGTCTGCAGAAAACTTTTCTACAGTCAGTGGTTCAAACGGACCATCACTACTCATGAGTGACACCTAATGGCAACAGTGGTTGTTGTACAGCCAAATAAAGCTTTGCACATGTGTGTCATGTGATGGTTGTGTGGCAGGTGGAGCGAGGACCCAAATGCAGGACTATGCAGCCAAACTTAACTCAAAACAAGCTGTATTACCTGGAGAACACCAGATAAAACAAAACATGAGGCAGAATAAGATTTTCCTCTGTTTAACTAATCTGTAAATAAACCTGCGAAATTTAACATTGCTCATCAAGTGGGCACTTCATTCTGTCGGCTACGGAAGAGGATTAGGGCCACTGGAAAAAAAAAAGTGGGCACGTCTTTTTTTTTCTTCTTTTCCTGAATTCTGAGAAAAAAGTCAGAATTCTGAGATTAAAGTCAGAATTCTGACTTTTTTCTCAGAATTCTGAAAAAAAATAATTTTGATGAAAAAGTCAGAATTCTGACTTTAATCTCAAAATTCTGACTTTAATCTCAGAATTCTGACTTTTTTCTCAGAATTCTGACTTTAATCTCAGAATTCTGACTTTTTTCTCAGATTTTTTTTCCAGTGGCCCTAATCCTCTTCCGTAGTCAGCCAACTGACGCTACTCACCACAAAAGAAAACCCTTCATCTTTCAGAAATGGTTCCCAGACCTGTCATGATCCTGTCAGTGTTTGACTCCGGCCTGTCTGCTGGACTCTGCAGTATCACAGTAACCAGCTTCATCCAGGAGTTTGGTCTGTCTGTGATGAAATCATTCAGTCAGATCAGCATCACAACCATCTGTGACAACAGAAGTATTCTCTGCAGTGGCAGGAATCATGTCATTTCTCACTTCCTCTTTGTGCATAAAAAACAGGTTTTACTGTCTCCTTCAGCACTGGTTTGCTTTAGCATTAACATGGTCTGAGTCCAGGATGGGTAGAGTAGGTATTCTCCACTCCATTCTCCACGTTGGGTGTTTCTCATCAACCTCATCAGACACAGTATGAAAGCACCAGCTCCAGCACTCAGTCTGCTTCCAAAGTGAGGTAAACAGGCTCTCTTATAACACTGCTGTGAAACTTACCAGATATTGTGCTAACATCCTTTTCTCCTTGGTTTTTAATGTGGATCAGTGGCTGGACTGACACAGAGTCATGCGCATTTTTCACTTAATGCAAGAGAAAAAAGATCATCATGTATCAAGATTTAAATCTTGTCAACACAAACATTAAGGTCTGTTGTTTTGGATTTTGTCATATTTTTGTTTATTTGCTGTTTGTCTGTTTGCATTTTCACTTTTTCACTTTGTATCAATGAAATTATTGAAACATGTATTAATAATTATTGTGTTTATTTCTTATTTGCTTCAGTTTAAACATCTGGTTGATCATTTCCTATTTAGTGCCACAACAAGTCTTGAAAAACCAGCAAAAGTGAGACGTGGATCACCCAGTGTTGTTAAGCAGTACTTGTGGATGACTGGCTGCTGGGAGTCCTGTGCCAGCCTTCTTTTATGCAGATCACAGTGTGCCAGACCTCGCGGACGATTGGCTGCCTGGAGATCCCATGACACTCCAAGACCAATTGACTGGCTGATTGTCTGCACTTGGGAGTATAAAAAGGCTGAAGATCCTTCACGCTATGGGGACTGCTGCTCAGAAGTGAGCATGCAGTGTCCTCCTCGTCTGCGTTGCGTTTGAGCTTTGTTTGTTAGACCTGGTATACAGCTGAACTTAGTTTCATTAGAGTTTTGTGATGCTGGCTTGCCTTATTTAACCCTTAGCTTTTATTTTGTGTGCCGCCAGCTTACCTTAGTTAACCGTTAGTTTTTATTCTTGCTTGTTCTTTTCATTGTGTATTAATTATTTGCCCGGTGGTCTGTTGAACAGCCCCATCGGTTTTCAGTTTAATGTTTGCAATACAACCCCTTATTTACTCTGATTTCGTGAGGGGGCATGTGTATGTTTCCTCCCCAGCTGTCGCCTAGTAGAGGGGGTCGTAACATAAGTGGTAAAAACATAAGTACTGCATTTATACTGTGAGAGTGTTGCGACACACATCTGTTTTTAACCATATAAAGCAAATTCCTGCAAGAGCTGATGTCAGTGCAACAAGTATAAAAACTGTTGTTTAGTACTCAGATCTGTTTACATCATTGTACTATAACCTATGTGAAAGAAAATAAGATAACACAACTTTTCTAGGAGCATTTTATTCAGGCTCAGAATGTGTAAAAAATTATTTCAGCGCTCATTCTAACAACTAGACACAGTTAAGTTAAAAGCAGAAGAAAGAAGCTAAAAAGCAGACGCCCTCACACTGTTAATATTCAGTGGTGTGTTGCTGGGAACACTTGACCACACGCATACATGGAAAGCTTGGGGCAGGGAGTAGGAGCAACACAACAGACATCAGTGACAAAGCTGTGACTCTCACTGAGTCAAAAACAGCATATAAACATGGAGCAACAGAAGTTTTTATTTGTTTCAGCAGTAATTCGGTTCGTTACAGTGTTTGAATTAAACTCAATGACTGAATCATTGCTGGATTTTTCACTACGTGTGTAAAAGATTGTTTTTAGTCACAGCCTAGTGTGCCACAGGCGTAATTTTATCTACTCAAAGGCCTTGTGATTTCTGTCTGGGCCACCAAGAAAACAGGAAATGCAGCCTGTGGTTTCATGAAGTCATCCGTTTAACTGGTGTCTTGTTTTATGTTATCAGCACATTAGATCCGAGAGTTATTAAGAAGTTATGTCACAGTAGGAATTTGACTTTGTTCTCTGTGGGGATGATACATGTTTATATCACCAGCCCTTACTGGAATTTTAGCAATAATTATCATTGTGACAATTAAATATGCACGACACTGTGTCAAAACAAATAACATAAGAGTCACTATGGTGATGACACATGCTGGACTAAAAACAACTGTGAAGCTGTGAAAAGCTTGTTTCTCACTCTGAAAAGCAACTGCCTACAGTGTTTGCACTTCAAGACAAGTTTTCTGGGCTCCACGCTGTAGAAAATATTGTGTCAATATTTCCGAGTGGTATAACTCTAAGTGGTCACACAGCTGCAGGCTTATCTGTACCATCTCTGTACTTTAAGTAGAGGCCAAGGCAGTGCAGACAGCGGTTAAATGGTAAATGGCCTGTATTTATATAGCGCTTTTCTAGTCCCTAAGGACCCCAAAGCGCTTTACATATCCAGTCATTCACCCATTCACACACACATTCACACATTCACACACTGGTGATGGCAAGCTACGTTGTAGCCACAGCCACCCTTGGGCGCACTGACAGAGGCGAGGCTGTCGGACACTGGCGCCACCGGGCCCTCTGACCACCACCAGTAGGCAACAGGTGAAGTGTCTTGCCCAAGGACACAACGACCGAGACTGTCCGAGCCGGGGCTCGAACCGGTAACCTTCTGATTACAAGGCGAACTCCCAACTCTTGAGCCACAATCGCCCTGTTAACCAACTACTGCACAAAAGTATGATGAATAAAGGAATGCATTAGAAATACAGCAAGCTGTCCATAACTGAGGCCTTGGAAATTCCCAAGCAAAGACTCACAGCTTTGGTCAGTTGAAGAGGTATACAAGAGAGATAGAAGCTAGAAGAATAAACCAGCTGTACTCCACTGATGTACATCCAAGATGTGCTCTCAGTTGCATGGCAATAATATGAAAATAGCCCCACCATGACTGGAGATGGAGCAATACTGGAGGAGCATCTGGGAGAAGGATGCAACCCATAACAATGCTCAATTGCAAGTGGATCTAAGAGAAGACCACAGCAACTTCCCTGAACAAGAGCCAGTAAGCATCAAGTGACAAACATTCAAGAAAGGATCTCCAGTATGAAGAGTTGGACAGCACCAGGCCCTGACATGGGTCATGCCTACTGGCTGAAAGAGTTGACTGCACTCAATGAGCGCATGGCCACACAAATGAACCAGCTGCTAGTAGTTGATACACACCCAGTCCTGACCCCCAAAGATCTCCAGAAGGGACTGGCCCCATCCAACTACCTATCCTTTCCAAGAATAACTTGCCTCAGTACCACATGGAAACTCGTATCAGGCATATGAACAGGCATATGGCTCAATACATGAGCGGTGCACAGAAAGGAACAGACCGGAATACCACCTCCTGGTATATAAAGCAGTTGCCCGAGACTGCAAGACCAGGCTCGCTAACCTGTGCACTGCTTGAATAAACTACAAGAAAGCTTAAGACTCAATCTCCCACACATCCTCCAATAGCCAAACCCATCTGTTCTCCGATTGGATTGTTCAATTTGTGATTGACATGACATTGGCCAATCAGATGAAAGGAAGAAAAATTAGGGTCAAAATTCGTAATTGTAACTTGAAACTTGAATGCAGAGTTTCACATGTATTTTTTGGCTAAGTCCACACACAAATCTTTTTTACACACACACAAATTCTTTTTACACATACAAAACTTTTTCACGCACACACAAATTCTTTTTACACATACAAAACTTTTTCACGCACACACAAATTCTTTTCACACACACAAATTCTTTTTACACATACAAAACTTTTTTACACACACACAAATTCTTTTTACACATTGTAACAACCCTTTTGGGTTATAGCACCACTAGAGGGGGTTGCCCTACTATTGTAGTAGTTGTGGGAGTCTCCTAGTGGGTGTGCTGTTGTTAGCGGCAGCCATTCCATGCTGCTCATGTTCTTTTCTCTAAAAGGAAAACCTTACCGTTGTGACCAACTGGCGACGGCGACTACCGATCTCCGCACATGTATGTACGGACAGAGTAGAGCCGTGGAGACCAGGCTTGTATGGTCTTATGTTGCTGTCAATGAATAAAGGTCTGTTATTGGATTTAACCGACTGGCTTCGGGTAGTTCAACTAACCTCCACACCACATGCCCGCTGGACCTGCTAGCCGCTCCCGCCTCGCCAGACTGCTGTTACAAAGTGGCACCCGAACATTGTTCTCTGGATCTTCATCGTCATCCGGACCGACGGACGGTGGGCTCGGATATTTTTCCCGTGTTTTTCAACGATCGACACTTCGGCTGAGGTGGCGTGTTTTTTTTCTCTTCGTCTGGCTGTATTGGCTGGGCCGATAGGACCCCGTGAAGGAGCCAACTCCCCGCGATTTCAACGATATTTGCAGGCTCGGGAGAACGCCGACCCGTCGCTTGACATGCTCGCCTGCCGAGGGAGAGTGCTCAGTGAGTAACTGTATGGTCCGTCGGACCGCTAACTCAGTGCTATTGGACCATTAAGACATCGCCGGTGCTAAAGCTAAGGCTAACGCTATGGTGACTTTGACTCAGTGTTCATTCAGAGGGACGTATTGCTTTGTGTGAAGCATCGAAGCATCAGAGTGTGCACGGACACTCTCTGTCTGACGGATATTAACGCTTACGCACTGTGTGTGAACGCTCTTTCACTTTGCCATAACTTTTGTGGGATAGAGAGTTGTTTCGGTCATACTTTTGAAATGGCGTCCCACCCAGACACAGGGAGCGAGGGAGACGGCTACGACTCGGATGCTGAAGCTCCCAGCCTGACAAAGTACATCATTCCTCGCTCTACCCCTCATGACCTCAACCTTAAGGTGGAAAGCTTGCAAGAAGAGGTGGAGAAACTGCGAGTCTGCTTGCACGATTCGCTGGAGCTACAAAAGAGCCTTCTGAAGCACTTGGATGGTGGCGCGAGAGGGGAACCGGGGGAGCAAACATCTCCTCAGAGAGCCCCCAACCCAGTGGCTTTTTCCATACCGTTCACGCAGAAAGGGATTAACACGGAGCCCCCTGTGCTTCTCCAGCGTCAGTCGGCAGAACTCTGCAATACATCGAGGATGATCGCTGCAGCGCTGCACCAGGCCAAGCTGGAGCCCCCAGTGTTCGCTGGTGACGGTGGAGTGTCACCGGAGGAGTGGCTCCAATCAGTGGACAGCTACAGATCGTCGCTGCGCCTAACCGACTCGCAGGTTCTGAGGGAGCTCCCTCACTTCCTCAAGGGAGAGCCCAGTAAATGGTTTAGGGCCCTCAGCTCTCACTTTACTACATGGGCACATTTTTACCAACTTTTTGAATCAGTGTTTGTGTCAGCTGATAACCAAGAGCACGTTTGGCGGGGCATCCTCGATCGCGTCCAATCGCCGGAGGAGCCCCTCCCGACGTTTGTAGCTCACATGCTCGGTGAGTTTAATAAGCTAAGGTGCCCGCCGCCGGAGCATGAACAGATCGAGCTCATATGTAAACATTCATTTGAGAAGTATCGGGTTGCGTTGTACGGTACGCCGGTCCCGTCGGTTATGGACCTACTGCTTCGCGCGCACGAGCTCCACACAGCCTTAGGGCCAGTTGGCCGCTCAACCCCTACTTCATCCCCTAGTGTTGCAAGCGCGAGAGAACCACATTGTTTTAAGTGCTCCCGCCCGGGGTTTACCACACGCACGTGCCCAAGTTGCACCTGGGTCGCCCCAAAAGACCGAGGTGCTACCAGACCCAGGGCAACCTCCCACCGACCTCTCCCAGGCCCACCGCCGGGCCTGTAACCGGCCGATGCAGAGGGGCTTGATTCGCTGCCGGCAGCTCATGCGGCCAGTCAGCAGTCGGGAAACCCCCGGGGGGGAGGCCATTTCAATGAGGCAGCCCTCCCCCCATTCGCAAAGTATGCCTCGCCCGCATGATGCCCACCACATTGTGCAAGGCATCGTGGTGCACATGGAAGATGTAGAGTCTGGAGCACACTGGAATACTCCACTGAAAGCCAAAATTAACTTCAACTCAGTGGCAGTGAACGCTACGCTAGATACAGGGGCATCCCTGTCTGCTGTGCGGGCTGAACTCATTTTGGAGAACAACTTGTCTCCCAACAGAACCCACCAGTGGATGGGTCCACCGGTGAGCCTAGTAGACGGTGCTCGCTGTCTTCCGGAGGGTGTTACATGGCTGCTCATAGGGTTCTTGAACAAAAGGTTTTATCACCGGTTTGCTGTCATCCGCAACTTGTCGTCCCCCTTTGTCTTGGGGATGGACTTTATGAGCAGGGCCTCTTTGACAATCCACATCCCCTCAAGAACCGTGGTTATGGACGACATTCCATGCCCAGGTGCGGATGAGGAGGAGGGTTGCTCAGTTGATCTGTTGAGCGATGATAATGTCATTATGATGCTTGACATGGTAGAGCCCTCGCTGGAGACCAAAGCTCTGGAGGCAAACCTAACAGATAGTCAGAGAGAACTATTAGTTGTCCTCCTTGAACAATTTAGCAGTATGTTTGATGGTCATTTGGGTCGCACATCTTTAACTGAACATGTGATCGACACGGGAGATGCGAGGCCTATTAACCTCCCCCCATACCGCACCTCCCCTGCAAAGAAACAACTCATTGAGGAGCAGGTCCAGAAGATGCTGGAAGATGGTATAATTGAACCGTCCATGAGCCCCTGGGCCGCACCTGTCGTGATCGTTAACAGGTTGGGCGCTGACCCACGGTTCTGTGTGGACTTTAGGGGGCTGAACCAGGTGACTCGGAAGGACTCATACCCCTTACCGCGGGTCGATGAGTCTCTCGACTTCCTAGCGAGAGGTCGATTCATTTCAACATTGGACCTGGCGAGGGGTTACTGGCAGGTGCCGGTCTCAGGGGACTCACGCCCTAAAACAGCCTTTGTTTCCCATTGTGGGCTGTTTCAGTTTCGCGTGCTCCCTTTCGGACTCTGCAACGCACCAGCCACCTTTCAGAGGCTGATGCACAACGTCCTCAGCGGGCTTGTTTACAAGACATGTGCTGTATATCTGGACGACATCGTGGTTGTGTCCTCTAACTTTGAACAGCATTTGGTGGACCTGCGGGAGGTCCTTGAGAGACTTAGGTCTGCGGGTCTCTCGTTGAAGCTTAAGAAATGCCAGTTCTGCCTAAAGGAGCTCACCTTCCTGGGCTACCGGGTTACCCCGGATGGCATTAAACCAGGCGACGACAAAATCAAGGCTGTGATGCAGTTCAGAACTCCGTCCTCAATGAAACAGGTGCAGCAGTTCCTCGGTCTGACAGGTTACTACCGCAGATTCGTAAAGGAATATGCTCGCCATGCAGAACCTCTGCACGCCCTGACAAGGAAGGATGTTACCTTTCAGTGGGATGACAGGTGTCGGGAGTCCATGGACTTCCTGAAACAGAGCACTGCGACAGCGCCTGTCCTGTCACTCCCTGACTTTTCCCGGCCTTTCTCCATCCATACAGATGCATGTGACCTGGGCTTGGGGGCGGCCTTAATGCAGAAGGATGTAGAGGGTAGGGAGGTAGCGGTCGCTTACGCGAGTCGAGCTCTTCACAAGGCAGAGAAACCATACTCTACACCAGAAAAAGAGTGTCTGGCTGTGATTTGGGCTTTAGAACACTTTCGTCCCTATGTGGAAGGGCTTCACGTGACGGTCTTGACTGACCACAACAGCCTTAAGTGGCTGATGTCACGCCCAAACCCCACTGGCCGGTTGGCGCGGTGGTCCCTGCGCTTGCAGGACTTTGACTTTACCATCGTACATAAGGCTGGGGTGCACAACAGGGTGCCAGACGCTCTGTCTCGCAACCCACTACCTGCACCAGAGGGTCCTCCTATTGAAATCTTGCCGGAGCATGCTGTCATCTAGGGCATGGATCTTCGTGCCCAGCCTCCCCTTTTGTTAGAGGACCGAACACAACTAAGGCAGCTGCAGTTGGATGACCCAGGTGCAGGTCCGAAGCTCCGAGACCTGGAGTGTTCCCCCGATCTGGGTTCGGACGTCAGTCCTCCACCATCCTTGGTGGTCAATGACGTCCTGCTCTATTACCGAGCGCAATCTTCGGCCACAGGGGGAGCTGAAGCTGTATGCTCCTATGGCTCTCCGGGGCACCTTGTGCGGTTATTATCATGACCACCCTACAGCAGGTCACCTGGGGATTGCTAAGACACTAGCGAGAATGCAGTCTAGGTTTTATTGGCCCAAGATGGCATCTGACATTAAACGCTACATCTTGTCGTGCCCAGTTTGTCAACTCACGAAACCCAGTCAAAGAAAGCCGGCGGGCTTCATGGTCCCCATTTCACCCCAGCGACCCTGGGAATACGCAGGGGTCGATTTTGTCGGACCACTACCTCGCACCGCTTCGGGGAACTCGTACATACTGGTCTTCGTGGACTACTTTTCCAAGTGGATCGAAGTGTGTGCGGTTCGGGATGCGACGGCTCGAGTGGCAGCCAGTAAGTTCATTAACGAGGTGTTTGCTAGGCACGGGGCCCCTAGGTACCTTATTTCGGACAGGGGCTCACCTTTTGTCAGTGAGCTGTTTGAGTCTGTTCTCTCCACTCTTGGGTCCACCCACCGCCTCACGACGGCGTATCATCCACAAACTAATGCGACCGAAAGAGTGAACAGAACTCTCAAAACGGCCATCCGCGCATACGTGGGCGATAAGCACGCGTCGTGGGATAAGTTCATGTCCCAAATCTGTTTCGCACTGCGCTCAGCCTCCCATGAGAGTACAGGACTCAGCCCTGCTATGATGTTGTATGGTAGGGAGCTGGAGACACCCCTTGACTTGCTTACTAAGCCGTCTGGAGAGAACGAGGAGTCATCCATACGCTACCCGGAGACCCTTAAAGCGTCGCTTCAGGAGGCCCACGATCGTGCCAGGGAGACACTGGCTCGCAGCCACGCTAGGCAGAAATGCTACTATGACCTGAGATGGCCGCCGATGACCTATGCAGTCGGAGACTTGGTGAAAGTCAAAGCTCATCATCGATCGGACGCTCAATCTTGCTTCACAGCCAAGCTGGCACCCTTGTTTACAGGCCCCCTCCAGGTTACTCAGAAGCTTGGGGAGGTCAACTACAGATTAGCCAAGATTGACACTGGTGAAGACGCAGGAGTCTTACACGTCATGAACATTCAGCCGTTTTACTCCTGGGACTCCGCATCTCCTTCAGGGCACCGGACTTCGGCCCAGGAGAGCCTGAATGAGACTGAAATGTGGGAACAGCCCTCATTCCTGAGTTCAGGAGATATCAGAACAGGCAGGCACCCCGCTGTGGGCGCCTCTGAGTCGCCACCGGCCGAGGGGGAACACTATCGTTTGAGACCCCGCCGGTGCCCCAGAATCACTGATGGTTGGACTGCTACCAGGTGGACTAACCGTTATCATACGGACAGACTCAATGTTGACTGAGGGTTGGTCTCATACATGTACACGCTGTTATTATTCTGGTCCTAAGGGGTGATTACTTGTTCTGTTCCACTGAGCCCACGTCATCGTGGCCCGTGAGAGCCTTTGTTTGGTTTTCTGTTGTACTGATTTGAGTGACCGGTTATGTTGTATGTTTGACTGTTTCCCTTGTCTATGACCATCTCTGGAAGATGGATTGGCAGTAATACTGCATATTCTGTATTGTTTGCTTCAAGCACTAATTTTGTTTATTGATTGTATTGATTGTATTGACTGTACCGATGCTGTATAACAATTCCTCCACAGCCTGCTTACTACCTTAAGTAGCTATGTATAGTGAAAGGGGGTAGCGGGAGGAGGGTTACCTGGGTCCGGCTAAGGACAGCCTTCTAATTGCCGGGGGGATGATGTAACAACCCTTTTGGGTTATAGCACCACTAGAGGGGGTTGCCCTACTATTGTAGTAGTTGTGGGAGTCTCCTAGTGGGTGTGCTGTTGTTAGCGGCAGCCATTCCATGCTGCTCATGTTCTTTTCTCTAAAAGGAAAACCTTACCGTTGTGACCAACTGGCGACGGCGACTACCGATCCCCGCACATGTATGTACGGACAGAGTAGAGCCGTGGAGACCAGGCTTGTATGGTCTTATGTTGCTGTCAATGAATAAAGGTCTGTTATTGGATTTAACCGACTGGCTTCGGGTAGTTCAACTAACCTCCACACCACATGCCCGCTGGACCTGCTAGCCGCTCCCGCCTCGCAGACTACTGTTACAACATACAAAACTTTTTCACTCACACACAAATTCTTTTCACACACACAAATTCTTTTCACACACACAAATTCTTTTTACACACACAAATTCTTTTTACACATACATATCCTGATTTACAAGTACAAAATATTTATGACCACAATTTGAGCCCATGCAGGTGAATCAGAGTATTCATGACCTCTAGTGGGGACATCTTTAACTGGAGGCGATGTACAAAAGGGACACATTCATTCATAAAAGAAAATGATCCAGTCATCATTCAGGAAAATGGTGAGTTTCAACATTTAATCTGGATTAAAATAGTTCAGAATCTCCAAACGTTTGTAGAAAATTCAGTTAGAAAAGAAGTGAATGATGTGACCTCATCTTTCCTCCATAATGAAGAATCATTTTGCATTCATATATTTATCATGAATGTCATCTGTAAATATTTACGTTTTTCTGTTTAGTTTTTATTTTTTCTTTGTGTGTCCTAAATTGTTCTAAATTGTTTCCAACAGAATCGTAGGGAGTCTTCTTACTACCTGGCCTCAGATATTCACTGGTGAGACAATCATCTCTAAGATATGAGATACAAGGAGGTGAAGGCAAGGGGCTTGAAATACAAATGGGTACCACCCAACACAAGCAACCTTCAAACATCTGATGAATACAGGATCATCTGACTCCATCCATCTCCATCCCTGTCATCCTCTTCTGTCACACCAAGTGTGTGACAGAAGTGTGTGTAGTGAAGAAGCACATACAGAGGTATGTGCTTCTTCACTACATCCATGAATCTTCTCTGTGGTCCTTTTCTTCCTCCTGCCTAACAGCTCCATCTTCAACATCCTTTCTTTAGTATATCGACTATCCCTCCTCTGCACATGTCCAAACCATCTCAGCCTTGTCTCTCTGACTTTGTTTTCAAACAGCTCAACCTGAGCCGTCCCTCTGATGTTCTCATTTCTAATCCTGTCCATTCTACTCACACTTGCGATGAAAATGTTCAGCTCGGCCTGCTGTCTTTTTGTAAGTCTGCAAACCATACAGCTGTAGTGATTGTCACCTCTCTTCTCAACTTCGCTTCAGCAAGTCTTCCCCATAGTTATTCCCTGTCCTTTAGTTTTTCTATCTCAGTACCTCAACAAATATGTCATCTGGTTCTGCCTTTCCACTCTTCATCCTAAATGCTCCCTCAGTGTGAAAACGTTTTACTGCTCTAATCAAATGAACAGTCTTAATGTTTCTGTGGTACACACAGCATGCTAACATCCAATTACACACACAAAGATCTACCCTAATATCCTCTTCACCTTTTGTATTTGAATAATAACATTTATGAATGAACAGAAATAACCAGATCATCATTAATTAATTGAAGTGTAGTTTAGCTGCATTTGGCAGAGTTTTATTCTTTCTCTGAAGCAGCAGATGATGCATCACTCTCTGGGCTTTGAATGATTTCTTTTTCTATTTGTCACCTGCCATATTTTCTGCATTCATAGCTGGCTGCACCAGAGAAACCAGGCACAGCAGATTTCCAGTTGAGGAATTCCACTTTTCTTCCATTCAAAACTCTGATGGATTAAAAATCAATGTGCTTCTGAGATTTTGGATTGTCACAGGTAAGGTGAATATAATAGCTTTTTATTAGCATATCTAATTTCAACCTTAATCTATTTATTATTTATGTGAATCTAATTTTCAGATACGTATCAGAGATTTCATTAGGAAAATAACTGTCACTGTGATGATTAAAGCAAAGTTTAATAAATGAAATGAAATGTATTTTTTCTTTTGATGATGATTAAAAATAATTACTTTCAGCCTAATGTGGCAAAACAGAAGATATCAAAGTGATGTCCTTTTCCATACACCTGCTTCAATATGTGTATTGTATTCATGGTGTGATTTTATAATAATAATGGATTGCATTTATATAGTGCTTTTCGAGAACCTCAAAGCGCTGTACAATTCCGCTATTCATTCACTCTCACATTCACACACTGGTGGAGGCAGCTACAGTTGTAGTCACAGCTGCCCTGGGGCAGACTGACAGAAGCGAGGCTGCCATATCGCGCCATCGGCCCCTCTGGCCATCACCAGTAGGCGGTAGGTGAAGTGTCTTGCCCAAGGACACAACGACCGAGACTGTCCAAGCTGGGGCTCAAGCCGGCAACCTTCCGATTACAAGACGAACTGCCAACTCTTGAGCCACGATTGCCCCATTTTAAGGTGTAATAATATATTTTAAGGCTCTTGCTGTACTGTTTTCTCTTAGGTCTCATGGCAGAGGACCCAACAGCGACATATTATCTACTGAAAACCAGCTCAGTGTGTCTGAATGTCAGGAAACCGCCACCATATAAACGTGGTGAATGGAAATTTAACACAATATTTATTGCTGATGATACAGAAATCAACCCAATATACAAAGAGAGAGTGGTTTATAGTGCTGGGAACCTCTCCCTGTGTATTAATAACCTGGCTGATACAGATGCTGGGATATACAAAGTCTCATACAGCCAAAACTTTATTACAATGTCAGAGAGACATCAAGTCATTGTTCAAGGTAAGTCATAATGAGAACTTTGTCTTTAGCCTGTGCACAATTGTGACTGAAAGAAAAACAGAATCTGTCATTGTCTCTAACCACAACATCATATATTCTACAATTTAAGAATCATCCAGGTCATTGTCAGTTCTCCTTTTTGCATTAAATCATTAATTTGTCTGTTTGGCTCAATGTTACAGACGTGGTTCCCAGACCTGTCATTATAATGTCAAAGCTTGGCTCCAACCAGTCTGCTGGATTCTGCAGTATCACAGTAAACTGCTCCATCCAGGATTATTGGCTTTGGTCTGTTTGTGATGAAGACGGCTGCAGAACATCCCAGAAATCATTCAGTGAGGTCAACATCACCATCTTCACTGAGAACAGAGCTGTGGTCTGCAGAGGCAACAACCATGTTAGCACAAATAAAGCTTCTGAAAGCTTAACACTGTGTAAGTATTAAATATTAATTAAAAATAACTGGCTGTTGATTTTATTTAGACAAATACATTGAATATTTTTTATATCATTCCCTGTATTTTAAATAGTTAAATGTCTAAAAAGAAATGTTCTTATATCTTTACCCTATTGTTTGTTATCATAAAAGTGATTTTATTTTTATGTCTGAAAAGAAAAACAAATACTCTTTGAAACGTTTTCATATCTGCAGGTTTTAAATCTAATAAAGATGAAGAGAAATCACAACAACTCATACTAAAAGGAATACTTATTCCTGTTTCTGTATTAATTATTCTTGGAGTCTTTTCTTTCTTTTTCGTTAAAACAAAATACAAATCCTACCAGGTAAGATGTATTTGGTAACAGATATTTATCGTATAACCTTCTCATTCTGGTACATGGTGTGATAATATGAATGAATACATATTTTACTTCATTATTTTTATGCACAAGCATCTAATGTTCAGCCCATAAGAACACTGCCATTATCTCAGTCTAGAGCCTCTTATTCTGATGATCCTGACCCTGCTGAGAACGTGGACCTTCAGGTTGTTGCTATCACGCAGCCTCATTGCACGAGGAGAGTCTCTCTGAGTCTCCCCGTGTACACGTTAACCTGTCTGAGCGTTTTATTCCGACCTGGGTTGCAACACAGGAAAAACTCCTGACATTTCTTGGTCCTTCGAGCCAGATGGGACACAGCACTTTTGTGTGACCCCACAGGAAAGCCTCATCGAGCCCTGACGTCGTGAGAAGCCCGCGCTGAAGTCTGTCGACAGCTCCTCTCTAGGTAGAGGATATAAAGTCCAGAGACGTGACATTCGGGTTCTGGCCAGCGTTTTTATAAGTGGTCCACGGTGGTGGGGGTCGATGAGGTTGGCCTGAGAGACCGGCAGCAACCAGGTGAATATTAACACTCAGACACCTCGCGTAAAACGTTTAGGCTCGCCCAGAGGGGCTGGTAGCATTCCTAAAAGTAAAGGCTCGCCTGGAAAAGGGTTGGAAGCATTTTTAGAAGGGTTTCTAGAAGTAAAGGCTCGCCTGAAAAAGGGCTGGAAGCATTTTTAGATAAACCTCGTCCATAAAACGTAGTACGCGTTGAAAAGGTGTTGTCGTTGTTTTATTTTTGTTGGTGGAATAAGTTGATTTTACAGCACAATAAGGAGGCTGAACTATTCCACTATTTTGTTTGCTGTTGGCCACCCAAGTACTGGTGAAAAGAGAGAAACAGGTCGTGTTTCATCACGTAAAGGTGACACCGCTTTCAAGAATAGCTTGAAAGTAGAAGGCCGTGTCAACTACCTCCCTCTCTCGATTCTCGTGCCAGAGAAGGTGCCGCAGTTGTGTGGTTGTAAGGTATTAAAATTGAAAGGATTAAAATGGGTAATGAAACTTCAAAACTCACTGCTGACGAGCAGTGGTTAGAGAAAAAATGTCCAGGCGCCGGACAAATTAGTGCATGTAGATGGAGAAATCCTAAGAAAACAAAATGTCCCACTTGGGAAGGTAAATGTAGCCCATCAGCATTAACACAACTGAGGGAAGCTCTTTTGAAAGAAATAGCAGAAACAAAAAACCTAAAAAAGAAAGGGAAACGTTCGCAAGAATTGCAATATTTCAAGGCCTGGAAGGTAGAAGTAGCTAGGCGAGAGGAAAATAAAAAGAAAAGACAAGAGAAGAAAGATAAAAAGTCAGAAAAACAGAACTTAACTGCCAGTTTAGTAAAACCAGAGGACGAGACACCGTGCGGTGCTCGCAATATGTGTATTAATCCACCACCATATGCGCCGCCACCTCCCACATCTACAGCTACAGCCGCAGCGTCTCCCACATCTGCAGCCACAGCCGCAGCATCTCCCACATCTGCAGCCACAGCTGCAGCATCTCCCACAGCTGCAGCCACAGCTGCAGCACCACCCATTAAACACTCACCCATATCAGGAAGAACTAGGTCACATACACAACATCCTTATGTGAAAGCACAGACAATGCTAAACAAACTTTCACTCAAAGATAGCCCACAAAAAGAAATAGGAGACACAGTCGATCCGCCAGCCACTGGTATCTACCCATTGGTAGCAGTGGCTAACCCTAGGTTTGGCCTAATAATAGGGCCAGAAGGACAGGAAGAGCAAGATGACCGCCCACACATACATGTTTTCCGTCCGTGGTCACAAACGGACAGACAAAATGTCCTGAAAGACGTTCCTCCACTGAATGAAGGTTTTACACCATGGAGGGATGCTGTAGAACTGATCAGGAGGCAATGGTATTTAAACGGTCATGAAATGCTTCAAGTAATGCAAGATTTATTAGGTTTAAGGATGAGAACAGTTAGAGGTGATTATACCGGCTCAGACGCCGGGGGTGTAGCACATGCACCAGGAAGCACTGACCTAATCAATGACCTAACAAATTTATATGAGAGAATTAGAGTGCGGTTGGCCCCGAGGGCTGACTATGGCAAAATAGGGGAGGTAAAGCAAAAAGAAGCCGAAACAGCTTCTGATTTTCTGGACCGGCTACGCCCGGTTTTTAGACAGCATTCAGGCCTAGATTATGAAGAAGCCCCAGAGAGACCATACCAACAGCAACTAAAGAACGCATTCTTAAACGGTCTCCTTCCCCCAGTTAGAGCCCACGTTGAAAAGCACTGGGTAACAATGAACACTGGTAACCTAGCAGACGCTCTGCAGTATGCAGAACATGCAACGCGAGTGGTAAAAAAGAAAGAGAAAGCAGGTGTTTTCACTGTGGATCCCGAGACAGGATTCATAGCATTTGCTGGTGGATACGGAGGACAGAGACAAGGACAGCAGAAAGGAAAGGGAAAGAAAAGTGGTGGTTATAAGGGAGACAGGGGACGAAGGGGTGAGAGAGACAATCGCTGTTATATTTGCGGAAAAGAAGGCCATTTTGCAAGGGACTGTAGGTACAAAAGGGAGGATGACTCAGGAGAGGGTCAGAGTAAGTGACTAGAACAGGAAACAAAAGAAGAAACAGAAATTTTCAACATAGAACAGTTGCTCCTAGGTTCTGAACACAAACCTACAGTAACAATCCATGTCAGTGGCCAACCTCTAACCATGTTATGTGACACTGGAGCATGTAAAACCGTGCTAAATCAAAAGCCAAAAAAACTAAAATACTCAAGTGACACCCTGATAGTTAAATCTGCGTCAGGCCACACCAGTGTTAAATCACTAACAGAAGAACTGTTACTAGTACACCATGAAAGCGGCAGAAGTTGTAAAAATCAATGTATATATGACCCATCCTGCCCAGTCAACCTTCTGGGGAGAGATGCTTTAGAGAAACTAAGGATCGGTGTAGTGCCAGGGCTAGAAGGCATGTAGGCTAAACTAATGTTACATGAAGAGCAAAGTCCTGAGGCCCGTCAGCTCAATGTGTGTAAGGGACAGGGAGAACCCTACTATTATTGGACACTAGACCTGCCTCCATTAGAACCCTTGCAGCATATAGCAAATCGCTACTTGCCAACCCATTCAAGAAAGCTAGACTTTGCTGAGTACCACAACACCTTAAGGTTCAAACAAAGCCCAGGTCATGACCCCATATATGACCAACAAGTGCACAAACTAGGACCACAGAAACTCACACTGCAACACCTCTATGTTACCCAAAGCGGTAACGCAGTGTGCTCTGTAATACAGCCAGGAAAGGTACAAGAGCTAAACAGGATGCCAAAACCACATGTGTCAGTAGCACGCAATGACAACACGGACTGGAAAGACTTAGGCCACATCCTCACACAGGTGGAAAGGGACAGATATGAGAAAACTGAAGAAACACATGAAGGGTGGCTTCAGGGCCGTAGAACAGGATGTATGAGGTACACATTAGGGTGGGTATGCACGACACAGCCAGCAACCCATATGACTGACTGCGCAGATGCACACATGCATGAAGTTAGTGAGGGGTGATACACACTCTTTTCCTCTAGTTCTCATCCAGAACTAGAGGAACTACCTGCTAAGCTGTGGTCTACAGGACCAACAGACGTAGGACTAATTAAAGGAGCAGATCCTGTCGTAGTAAAAACCACCACAACTTACAGGCCAGTAAAACCACAGTATCCCCTCACAACAGAAGCCAAAACAGGAATAAAACCAGTAATTGCAGACATGGAAAAGGCAGGCATCTTGATAAAAACAACTGAAGTAACCTGTAACACGCCCATTTTCCCAGTGAAAAAAGCAAATACGGGAAAATACCGTCTAGTACATGACCTCAGAGCAATAAATGAAGTAACAGCGCAAATCCCACCTGTGGTAGCAAATCCACATACAATTCTGAATCAAGTGACCCCTAAGGAACAGTGGTTTTCAGTTATAGATCTGTCTAATGCATTCTTTTCTGTACCACTACACCCTGACTCGCAGCATCTGTTCGGGTTCACTTTTGAGGGTCAAAAGTACACATATACGAGGTTACCTCAGGGCTTCCAGAACAGCCCCACTCTGTACGCAGAGGCTCTAAAGAGGTCCATGTCACTGTGCACACTCCCCGCCCCGGGACAGTTTCTCCTGTATGTAGATGATATACTCATCACAGGGAACACACTAGCAGACTGTAAAGCAAACACAATGACAGTGTTACACCATTTAGCTGAGCAGGGCCATAAAGTCTCACAGCACAAACTACAACTGTGGAGCCAAAAGGTCACATACCTTGGGCACACACTCACTGGGGAAGGGAAAACACTGTTAGACAGCAGAAAACTAGCAGTACAAAACGCTCCAAAACCACTCACGAAACAACAGATGATGGGCTTCTTAGGGGTCTGCAATTATTGTAGAAGCTGGATACCTGACTATGCTTTGTTGGCTCAGCCTTTGCAGAACCTGATTTATGGTAAAAATCTGGCACTGAAAGATAAAATAGAATGGACACCAGAAGCAGAAGAAGCGTTCAGTAATTTAAAACTTGCACTCCAATCTCATACAGTTTTAGCATTGCCAGATTATGACAAACCTTTCTGTTTGCATGTAGACGGAGGTGCAGGCTACATGAAGGCTGTTTTAACGCAGGCCTTCGGGGAAAAACAACGTCCACTTGCGTTTTATTCATGCAAATTAGACTCAGTTGCATCAGGTTTGCCAACGTGCATGCAGACCTGTGCAGCTGCAGCGGAGGCAGTTAAGAAGTCTGCTGATATCATTCTTGGACACACATTAATTATCAAAGTCCCGCACGCTGTAACCTCCATCTTGTTGCAAGCAAATTTATCTTACCTCACACATGCCAGACAACTCTCTTATGTAGGCATTCTGCTTTCACAGTCACACATTAGGATTGAGAAGTGTGGACGATTAAACCCCAGCACACTTCTCCCAACTTCGCAAGATGGTGACGCACACTGCTGTATAGAGACGCTAAATGAGGAAACAAAACCACGCGCTGACCTTCACAGCACCCCACAGGCTGGTTTCATTAATATTTTTGTAGACGGTTCAGCGTCCAAAAATAGCCTTGGGCGGAACTGTGTGGGTTATGCGGTGACCACAGTTGACACACTAACTTGAAAGCACTAACTTCCTCATACTCTGCACAGAGTGCAGAACTCACGGCCGTCATACGTGCCTGTCAACTGCATGAAGACCGAGACATAAACATATACACTGACAGCCAGTATGTCTTTGCTGCTGTGCATCATTTTGCAAAAATCTGGCAGAATAGGGGGATGGTTACCTCTACTGGCAACCCAGTGCAACATGGGAATCTTTTAAAGGCACTGTTGGAAGTGATAAGATTGCCGAAACGGTTAGCATTATGTAAATGTGCTGCAAACCAGAAAGACAACTCAGAGGTCACTAGAGGCAATAACTTTGCAGATCAAGCAGCAAAAGCAGCAGCACAACAACCTATAGACACATTAATGTCTGACTCCTCAATGCAAATACCACTTGATGTGCTTATAAATGAACAGAAAGCTGCACCAACTAGAGAACAAAAGAGGTGGTTAAAATGTGGAGCTCGGCTGGAGAATGATTTGATGACTTGTAATGGCAAACCAGTACTACCAAAATCCTTACACAAAACAGCAGCATTAGTGACACACGGGTCTACTCACGTGTCGACGGGAGGAATGGTAGATATACTCTCTAAACATTTCTACACCCAAGATTTCGAAACTTCAGCAAAAGTATTTGTCAGAACATGCACGATTTGCCAAAAACATAATGCACAGGGAAACCTCAGACCGAGAAGAGGTAATTTTCCCACACCACCTCATCCTTTTCATACAATCCACATGGATTTCATTGAGCTAAATGAATGCCAAGGCTCAAAATACGCTCTAGTGATCATAGACGTATTCTCAAAATGGCCAGAAATCTATCCAGTCAAAAAAGCAGACGCCATCTCAGTTGCAAAATGTTTATGCAATCACTTCATTCCAACATATGGCATCCCCACTCTGATAAGATCAGACAATGGGACACATTTTGTTAATGAAGTAATCAGTAAGGTCTCTGAAGAGCTAGGATTCAGCATCAAACACCACTGTGCTTACCACCCTCAAAGTGCCGGACTCGTGGAAAGAACTAACGGCACAATAAAACAGAGACTGAGAAAGTGCATGGAAGAAACAGGGAGACCATGGCCTGAATGTATAGGCCTGGTAAAAATGTGGATGAGACTGACACAAAGTTCTCAGAAACTCACACCTTTTGAAATCATTCACGGCAGACCATTTCCACTGCCAATTACAAGTGAGCCTATAGATAAGTCAATAAGAGAAACTACACTAGCCGAGTGGATGACTAAGTTACTTGAAAACAAAGAGATTGTTCTAAACAACCAACTGCCAAGTGACATCTCTCCAGTGTCTTGCAGGTTGAAACCAGGTGATTGGATCCTGATCAAAGTGCTCCAAAGGAAAAATTGGAGTTCACCAAGGTGGGAAGGCCCTTATCAAGTGCTACTCACCACACCAACTGCTTGCAAAATAGCAGAAAGACCATCTTGGATCCATCAAAGCCACTGCAAAAAAGTGAGTGACAACATAGACTAAGAGACGCCGACGCCCCTGCCTGTAGGTGATCTAGGAAGGTGGAGAGAGGGCCGTTTGGGTAGAATCCCGCCCTGTTCTTCTCGCCCCTAGTCTACTCACCTATAGGACCTGGTGCGTCTGGTCATCATGAAGACGCTCATCTTCCTAGTGGCTAGTATTGCACTCCTGGTGAGTTTATTAACACTCACCCGAAAGAAAAACGATGAACAACACCACCTGCAGACAAGATGGACACATGACAACTCACATCTCCGTGACATGACACAAGACCACATCCATCCATGGATGAACAACGCATGGTATTGATATATACATGACAGCACACCCAGAAAAGACTGCTATATTTGCTCCTACATGCCCCCAACGACACAATACGCCACCCTGTATGCGAAAGGAATGGACATAATTCAAGCAAAGTGTGCCGCGAGCTACGCCAGCCTTGGGTATCAATTCCAGGGAATCGTGGTCAACCATGAGGAACCTCTCCAGATAGGACTGCGAAATGGCACATGTGACGAATGGTTCTGGGTTGACCTGAAAGTGAAGCACAGAAGTAAGGCTAAATCATTCCCAGTCTTCCTTGGAAACAATGGGAATTTGAGCCACAGCCTATGCTACCGCCAAGAGAACGGATCCACACCAATGGGAAACACCACCAACTGCAAAGCAGTACAGACACATGCTCCTGGAGGGCCCGTGAAAAGCAACACCATCTCAAATGGTACCTTCTGGGTGCAAGGGATGGCCTGGATCTGTGGCCAACAGGCCTATTTTATCCTTCCGGGGAATTGGACAGGTCAGTGCGCTCCCATTTTCATATCTGACCACACTTTCAAGATAACCATGGACGCCACGTCAACTTCAACATCAACAACAAGGAAAAAACGAAGCACCCCGAACCTCAGGCAGCATGATTCTGTGTGGGGTTCCGATGTCCCAGAGGAATTCAAACTATGGACTAACAGACAGAAAGTTACTCACGCACTCTTCCCATGGGTGGGGGTAGGAAAACACGCTTTAAGGATAGAGACTCTGAACTACCGCTTTGGACTTTTTCTGAATGCTTCATGTAAAATCGACGATGAACAGGATCAGGAAATTGACGCCCTGCGCATTGCAGTAATGCAACACAGGGTAGCGTTGGACATGATTCTCGCCGAGAAGGGCGGGCTATGTATCCTTTTTAACAACACATGTTGCACATACATTCCAGATAATGTGCACTCACCGAACATGACTGATGCTCTGGAAACACTCAGACAACTTCGGGATGCACAACAACAAGACTATGTCACAAACACAGAAGACTGGCTTACGTGGCTTTTAAGCGGCTCTTGGAAGTCCCTGCTGATTAAAGGACTTGTTTTTGTTGGTGTTCTTCTGCTGTTGTTGTGTCTGTTCACTTCATGTGTCATACCTTGTTTGAAGAACATGGTATCAAAAATGGTAACTGCTTCAATTCATGCTTACATCACCCTATCACAGAATGATGAAGATGATAATGAGATAGACACTTGGATATAACATACTCACAAAACCCACTATTTTATGATGTCTTGGCTAAAAATGTCTACAAGTGGCCATAGACTGATGCACTGTTAGTGGTTGCTATGTACATATATAGAAGGAAAGATCAAACAACAGGTGGGAATGTCAAAAGATTTCAGGATTTTGGCATTTTTATTATTATTTTATTTTATTACTTTATCTTTTGCTCTTTATGTTTATGTTTGCTCTTTCAGTAAGTCACACTTTGTGCAGGCTCCTAAATGGGGAAGTTACACAGGAAGCCTGCTGTTCTATTTTCTCTCTTCCTGTATGTGCTCTCTGAATAAAGACTCTTTCTTTTTATTGCACGAGGAGAGTCTCTCTGAGTCTCCCCGTGTACACGTTAACCTGTCTGAGCGTTTTATTCCGACCTGGGTTGCAACACAGGAAAAACTCCTGACAGTGGGATAGACCGCCAGCCCCCCGTCTGCGGATGGCTGGGCGGCTCCGTGGTTGGATGGGCCCTACAGGTTGCTTCCCTGCCTTGGCCCTGTGTCTTTGCTGCTGTACTGCTGCTGTGTTCCTCTGGCGTATAGCCCGCGGTTCGCCGACTCACACGCCAGTCGGACCTCGCAGTGTCTGATACGTCAGCCGGCGAGTGGGTGTTCTCCAGCACGCAGTGCTGGCTCTCTGTCTAGTGGGTTGCCCCTGTATCGCGGGTCACCTGGCCAGAGCAGGTGCCCGCTCAGTGAGCTGACACCTCCCATCTGTCCGTTAGTGTCTCATCAGGCCCACTCTGCTGGCCCCCTGTCTATAGACACCGCGGAGTGGTTGCTATGCCCTAGTGATGAACCTTGGGTTGCCACTTGGACCCTCAGTGGCCTGAGCCACCAGCACCTCCCCTGTCGTGGATGGTCCAGGTCAGCTGCTCTACTCCTGGGACAGGCTCTCTCTCTCCCTGGCTCTGTGTCACTGCCTAGTGCCAGGCAGGGATCTGTTGTGACTTGACTTCTCCAGCTGGCGGCTCCGCCTTCCCTTCTGGGGCGTCATCCGCATATTGCGGGCTTCTGTCATAGCGATAGCCAGCTGCTGTGCTCGAGTGGCTTGGTAGGCTGTGTTGCCCTGGCGTTTTGCCTGCGTTCGCCGGCTTGCACGCCAGTCACACCTCGCTGCGACGAGTGCCTTCTCCAGCCTATTGTAGCCTGTCCTGTCTGGCGTGTTGCCCGCAGTGCGCGGTTCACGCAGCCAGCAGGGCTCCTGTCGTTCCTCGATTGGGACGGCTTCTCGGCTCTGACCGCAGGTTGAGCCGCTGCCGCTGCTGCTGCTGCTGCTACTGCTGCAGCTGTCGGCTGTGTTTCCCTGGCGTATTGCCCGCGCTTCGCCGGTTTACGCGCCAGCTGGACCTCGCTGTGTCTGATGCTTAGCCAGCGAGTGAGTGTTCTCCAGCCTGCAGCGCCAGGCTCTCTGCAGGCAGTTCACCCGTTATACGTTAGCCTGGCCTCGCTGTGTCTGATAAGCCAGCCGGCGAGTGTGTTGTGTTCCAGCCTGCGGTGCTGGCTGTACTCGAGTGTCTCGTCCTCGAGTTCACTCTTGTGGCTCCCCTGTCTACGGACAGCGCTCGGCAGCCACTTGGCCGTGGGGCAACCTGCAGGTCGGGTCCCTGGCTTGGCCCTCCTCTCCAGCGGCTGCACTGCAGCTGCCGGCTGTGTTCTCTGGCGTGTTGCCCGCATTCGCTCGCTTACCCGCCAGTCGGTCCTCACTGTGTCTGATACGTCAGCCAGCGCATGTGTGTTCTCCAGCCTCCTTAGCCAGTCTCTGTCTGGCATATAGGCTGCTGCGGCTGCAGGCTGTGTTCCCCTGGTGCGTTGCCGCATTCGCCGACTTGCCCGCCAGTCGGTCCTCGCTGTGTCTGATGCCTCAGCCAGCGGGTGAGTGTTCCCCAGCCTCCGGCGCTGGCTCCCTGTCTGGCGTTGCCCGCTTCTTGCAGGCACCCAGTAGGGTCTCCTCTCAGCGGCTCGATGAGCTACTCTTCCTCTCCTCTTCCTGCTCCTGGGATTCCAGGTTCGGGCCCTGGGCTCCGAAGGCTCCAGCTGGGGATCCTTGGGGAGCGTATGCGCAGGTTCGTCCTAGCCGACTGCCCGTGCTTCTGGCCTTTTGTCGCTCCAACCGCATGCCGCGGGTTGAGCTTGTCAGACCTTGCTGTGTCTGACATTTTGGCCAGTGAGTGAGAGGTCCCCAGCCTGCGATGCTGACTCCCGGTTGGTGCTTTGCCTGTGTGTCAAGGACTTACATGGCCAGCACGGGGACGCCCAGTAGCTGGGACTTTGTGTCTGACCTCTAGTGTCTCATTGCGAGTTCACTCTTGAGTCTCCACTGTCTGCGGACATGCACGTGGTGACGGTGCTGAGGGTAGATCGTCGGGTCGTTGCCCTCCCTGTCTGTCAACAGCTTGGTGTGGCTTCAGCTTTGAGGATGGACAGGTCACATCCCAAGCTTCACCTGTGGTTGCCCGCTTCGCCGGCGTACACGCCAGTCGGACCTCGCTGTAGCGAGTGAGAGTGCTCCAGCTGTAGTGCCGACTCTCTGTCTGGCACTACAGCTGCATGTCGTAGCCCTATGCGACCAGCGGACTGTTACTTGGCGGCTCGCTGTGCTGTGTTCCCTGGCTATCTGCCTCGCGGTTCCCGGGCTGACCTTGAGCGGCCGATCACTTGCGGTCCTGCGTCATGCAGGACCGGTTCAGGCCAGTCTGGCATCTGCAGACTGCTGCCTCCACCCCCTGGCTCGGCCTTCGCGTCTGGCTTGGCCCTGACCGGGGTGGTGTGTACATATGCGTATTTGTACATAGTTCAGTACAGAGTTACCCCGTACATATGGAATATGTAACGGTGTGGAGAGATAGTCTCGATATGCTAGAGAACGTACGGTTATGGTGTAACCTTGGTTCTCTTAGTGAGAGACTATCTCTCCACCGTGAGGCCACTCGAAGACGCGTTCCGATCAAATGATCACCGGTGTCACGTCTGCACAGCTGTTTTATACGTAAGCTATGGGGCGTAGCCGGGCGTGCCGGAGTGTCTTAAAGAAATATCCACACGCCACGACCAAGGGGCGTCGTACCCCGTACATACCTGTACAAAGCAGCAAATAAATCTTTGCCCCACAACATTCAGAACTTGTTCCAAATAAGACCAAATACTCATGACCTGAGAGGAACCCTTATGTTCAGCAAGCCAGTAGTAAGGACAAATGTAAAATATCAGAGCATTACAGTCAGAGGAGTTAGTGTGTGGAACACCTGTACAGATGAAATCAAGACAAGTACATCAATACAAAAATTCACACGATTGTTCAAAAATAATAAATTGCATGAATATAGGAAATCTTCCTCTCAGTGACTGAGTTGTCTCATTGTGTCCTCGTTTTTTTTTTATGGATCAAGGCCTGAGTAACCCAACCTTAAGTGTTCATTAAGATGTTTGTCACATAGATATAAAACAAGCTCAGAGATTAAGCGGGTGTTATAGACAGGGTGATTAGTTTATGTAAAAATGTAGTTTGTTGTTGTTCTGGTTTACGTGCTGAAAATGTTTTTTATTTGTGTACGTTCAATGTGTTAGACTTGTACATAGTTAACCATATATGATCAAATAATGTTGCATCCTGGATATGGATTTGTAAGCAATGAAATTTGAAATAAGGGGGTAGGAACAAGAAAAGTGTAAACTTCATCCTACTCCTTTTCGAGGACACGCATTCTGTAGACAAAGATATATACATGAAAACTTGATGATTTCTAAGTTTTGTTTTTTTTGTTTTTTTTCTGTTGTTATTTCAATTATATTTGCATGTTCGAAATAAAATTATATCTATCTATCTATCTATCTATCTATCTATCTATCTATCTATCTATCTATTCCATTTTTTACCGGATGGTTAGCAACTCTAATAATTAATCTTATGAACAAAATAAAGTTCAACATCAGTATCATAACACCTGCCCAGCTGTATAGAAACTCCGTCATGCTAGCTAGTACCCAGTATGAAAAAGTCAGCATAACGAAAATAAACTCCACCTAAACTTGGTTTATATCTGACCCATATAGACTGCAGGTCATAACTTCTTACCTGAAGTTCAGTTCACCTGACACTCGAACCAGCAGCCACCTCGGGTCTCTGCTCCTCCTGCGTCCCTTTTCCCCCATCCACCTGCTGGCCTCCACCACTTGCTAATGTTACTGAATCTGTGGAAGCTCCGTGATAGCCACCGCAAAAAGTAACGAATAACGACCCTATCTAAATCCCAGTAACGATTAACGCTGATGTTGGCATAATAACTAGTTACCGTGCTCGTTGCCACAATAATAATGTAGTTACTGTAACGCGTTACTTAATAACGCGTTAGTCCCAACACTGTAAATAACAAGTATGATTCAATGCAGAGAGGTCTATTAACACATGTTGAGTGAGAAAAGTGACTGAAAGGGAAATACTCAATGCATCATGGGAGTCCCCCCAGCAGCCTACGGTTATTGCAGCCTAACTTGCAGCCTAAGGGAGGATTCAGGGCAGTGATGGGAATAACGGCGTTACAAGTAACGGCGTTACTAACGGCGTTACTTTTTTCAGTAACGAGTAATCTAACTAATTACTATTCCTATCGTTACAACGGCGTTACAGTTACTAACAAGGAAACGCGGTCCGTTACTATTTTTCAACAAACAGACGGTTGAAGCTGAGTTCAGCTTACCGCATCTTATATCAGCTGCACGGAAGTAGCTGTAAGTAATCTGGACGCTACAGCTTTCAGCAGCTGCGCGCTCCCGCGGACAGCAATCACGGTCACTGTCTAGCACAACACCTGGAGCTAAGGGGGCAAAACAATCGCATGAGTGCTGCTGTTTGACTGAGGAAGAATAAAGTAGTCGTGGTAAGTCAATCACATGACCACTTAAAGACAAAGCAACAAGGTGCCAGTTTTTAAATTGTGTAGATAGGCCACGTAAAACCAGAGTCATGATAAACAATATATACGCGGCGTTTTTTCCTCAATAGTTTCGCCACGTTAGCGCTAGCAAGGACTCTGCTTATGAGCAAAAAAACAAAACAAAACAGGGGAAGTTTTAGGAGTGACGGCGAGAGAGAGAGAGGGAGAGGGAGAGAAAGAGAAAAAGAGAGAGAGAGAGCGAGTTTTGAGATGTGACAGATTTGTGACGTTTAGCGTGTTTGGAGTGTGTAGTTAATGTGTTGTCTTGTGTAGTTAGTGTAGTGTTGTGGATAGTTTTGTGTTGTGTGTCAGAACAATGAGGCGACTGCTGTCTCCAGGTAGAAACAGGAGTGATACACCTGCTGCTGTCAGACCTGCAGGTATCAGGCTGTGATGTTCTCCTTTGTAGTGGACAGAAAATATTTTTTTGGAGTGGCACAAATAACTTGTGTGCCATCTTATTGAAGAACAGCTGATTGTTCTGTAAATAGTTTGAAATGGTTATTTAAAAAAAGGGTAAAAGGTAAATGGATGCAAATAACTTTGTTGTTTGCAAAACTTGTGCATAGGATCTTAAAATTGACAATTAATATTTGCATTTGAAGTTATGAAATATGATTCATTAAACATGTTTATGGTTGTTACAGTAAAAATATAACTTTTTCTACTCTGATTTTATGTTTTTTGTCTGATTTTAGATCAATTCTGGTTATACAGTATGACAAAATGAGAACATAACTGTAAATTCAGGCACGTGAGGTTGTGCTAAAAAGAATGATACCAAACAAGGCAAAGCAAATAGTTTTTAAAGGTAATATGTGGAGGGAAAATCAAGAGTAGTAAAAAAATGGCCAATTATACCCTGGGCCCCAGAGGGTTAAACGTTCTTTGTTTTTTTTTAAAGTAACGCAATAGTTACTTTTCCAAGTAATTAATTACTTTTAGAATATTGTAACTCAGTTACTAACTCAGTTACTTTTTTGAAGAAGTAACTAGTAACTATAATTGAATTACTTTTTCAAAGTAACTTGCCCAACACTGATTCAGGGTCACCTGATCCAGCTCTAACTATATGCTTTAGCATAAAGGAAAGTTTTAAGTCTCATCTTAAAAGTAGACAAAGTGTCTGTCTCCTGAAAATGTATGCTATGTCTTCTGATGATACTGCCTAAGGGAAGCATGTATAATATAAACAGAATTGGTCCTAGCACTGAACCCTCTGCATCCTCTTCACACACTAATTTAACTTAGTGTGTGAAGAGGACTCTCCATTTACACGAACAATTTGGAATCTATTAGGTAAATATGATACAAGCCACTGCAGCACAGTACCATTAATACCTACAGCATGTTCTAGTCGTTCTAATAGAATATTATGGTCAACAGTATCGAACACTGCACTGAGGTCTTTTAGGACAAGCACAGAGATGAGTCCACCTTCAGACGCCATAAGAAGAGCATTTGTAACCTTCACTAAAGCTGTTTCTGTGCTGTGATAAGTTCTGAAACCTGACTGAAAATCCAGGGAGCAAGGCATTAAACCACCAACCTTCTTATTAGTAGATGACCTGACCTACAGACATCCTCCACATTTGTAACCCTTATGAGACAAATAAGGGTTACAAATGTCCTTGTCTTATAGTCCTATAGTAACATTATATTTGTCTCCTTCCTTTTGTGTGTGATCTTCACATATATGAACATCGTATTTCATTTTGTCATTCTGACTTGTTGTATTGGACTTTTTCCATATGTACACATGGCATTAATTACATGTGCTCTTTGCTCTTTCTAATATTTCTCTCGATAACACTTTATGTCTTTCTTTTAATTTCTTTTATGATCTTAAATTTACAGATGCTGTACCAGTTTAAAAACTCCCTGGGGGTAATAAAGAAATAGAATAGCACACAGAAAATTCATGTGACTAAAAGTTGGATACGTCATGTTTTTTCTTTCACAAATCATGATAATTAAGGAAAGAAAAGAGTGCATGCAGAACAGTTAAGTAGAGCCAAATGTTTTTAAGATTGACAGTTAATTTAAAAATTCCTCACCTGCAGACCAGACAAACTTTGGTTGACTTTGATCAGTGTGATACTCTGGGTCTCCTCTTCCAGCTCTGCACACATATCCTGCTGTGTGTGTCTGTCCATGAATGATGTAGGAGTCCTGTGCAGTCCCACTGCCATCAGGTAGCAGCTCATAACTGGAGGATTTCTCTGATAGATCAGGAAGAGCTTTATACCAGTAGAAGCTCCATCCTGCAGACGGATGTTCAACCTCACAGTTCAGAGTTACTGAGGCTCCAGGACTCAGCCATGATGGAGACACAGTGAGGACAGGACGGGGTTTATCTGTTGGGAAATTCTTGGAGTGATGATCAAATACATGCAAATCCATAAATACACTGCCTGTATGCTACATATTTAGCATGTTAGGGCCATAAATTTGAACTATTATCTCAACACATAATTAATCAAAAATGACTGGGTGAATAGATTATGATTTTACTTACTGTGTGATACTGTCAAATTTAAAGGAACACTCCACTCTGTTATATGATCTTGAGCCCTTTTGCTTCTGCCTCTACACTTGTAGTGACCAGTGTTAGATGGAGAAGTAGAATCTACTCTGAGTTCACTTTGGTTTGATGGTTTATATGAGCTTGTAGTTCTCCATTCATACTCCCACTCAGTGTCTCCTCCTTGGATCTCACAGCTTAGAGTGATCATTTCTCCACTGTATAATGTGGGCCAGTCGGGTTGCACTGTTACAACAGCACTGGCTGGCCCTATTCATTCAAACATTTAAATAAAAAACAATTTTAAGTAACCATCAATATTTTGAGTTTTGCAATCATATGAATGCAGATCATGAATTTATTTATGATTGCTGAATCCAAACTCACTGGTTTTGTTAATTTGAACTTCTTGGCTTGCCTCTGTGTAGTAAGCTGGGTTTCCTCTTTTTCCTTTGCACCTGTAGAGTCCTTCCTGTGAGACACTGAGTTGTCCATCAAATCAGGAGAAAACAGTCAGTAGGATATTATCTCTGTACCAGAAGTATATCCATCCAGATGATGATGATGATGGGTTCACAGAGCAGGTCAGGGTCACACTGCCCCCTACTGGAAGAATTGTGTTGTCAGCGCTCAGTGTGGGCTTTGGTTTAGCTGCAGTTCAGTTTAGAAAAAGAACATAAAAGTAAATGAGACTGAGTGAGATTAATATAAATAAATTGATATTTTCTCTTGTAAATTGTTAAACCATACAAATCCTAATGAGCCAGGACAACTGAGGAAATTAACATTTCTGAACTGACAAAACTGTAAAAAGCTGGCACTAATGTAAATATACATATAAATGAATGAGATTTATTTATTTTAGTTGATATATGAGTCCATGCACATTAAACTAAACCAGTGCGATTTCAGTGACCCCTGAATAATGAGAAATGGATAACAATCTTTTCATTATTTCACAAAAAACCCGTGTAGCACATGTTGCTCACTTGTCCACACTCTTTAACCAAAACATGAAACCTTTATGGATTGATTTAAAACTAAATACTGTACACAAATATTAAATATTGAATTAACTACGGCATAATACAAATAATACACAATTTTGTAACAAATACTACTACACATTTTTTACTAATAACACTATAATAATTTTCAACAAATGACTTCAGATTAAGTTTCTCCAACTTACATAATACAGTCAGTGTGATGATATCACTCCACTCTGTGAAGAAATAGTCCCTTCTGCCCCGGCAGCTGTATCCTCCACTGTCAGACTCAGTAGCTCTGATGATTCTGTGTTCATTGGATGTTGGAGGTGTGTTTAACTTGGCTGCTCTCCATTCATACGTCCACTGAGCTCCTTCACCTCCCTGAATCTCACATCTGACAGTGACTGTCTCACCGCTGTATATCTGAGTCCAGGATGGCTGCAGGGTCACACTGGGCTTACTGGGAACTGTTCACAGTAAAATATCCAATTAGAGACAAATAACAGCCTAATATGTCTGCTATTAATAAAATGAGTATAGAGAGACTGAAAAGAAGAAAAAAACAGCTGATTCAAGGATATAAACTGCTTGTCAGATTGAATATGATCAACACACATATACAGACAGCACAATATCACATAAACAACTTGTGTTTAAACTTTAAGGGTCTGTTTTTAGTAACGTGTCATAATATTTATTTTGCCTAGATGTTATGTTTGATCTATAATCTGTATATTAGTGGCTTCATAGTGTCATGGTTAACGCTGTTATTCACAGGGTTAGTACACTCCATTCGAGTTAATACACTCCTAGTAAGGTTTGGGTGGCTGTGGCTCTACCTACTAATTGGAAGGTTGGTAGTTCATCCCTGGCTGCTCCAGTATGCATGTGTAGCAGGTTGGAAAAGGCTACATGTTTATTTTTGTAAGAAAACCAAATACCCCCTTATTTTTTGTTTATTATTGTGACTTATTTTGACATTGTTATGCGTTGCCAGGCCAAAGTTATATTTCATTATGCCAGTAGATGGTGTTCTTGCACTGCTGTGGAACTACCAGAGAGACTGTAGCTATAGGCTCCGCGCATGTGCAGCTCAGATATAAACGAGCTCCGGCCTGAGCAAGACGCTAACTTCGGCGCCCTCTCTATTAATCCACAGGTACTGACAAACAAACTTTTATGTTACCGAACTGGTTCTGAATGTCATGTAAGTTGAGTAACAACTATTTGGCCATATTTTGGGATGATTGTGATGATGTTGTTTTGTGTTATTTTGTTGTAATGAGTATTAGTGTATCATCGGCATAATGCTATTACGTTACATAGCACTATAAGTATATGCTATGACAGTGGCAACCTGCGACTTCAGAAAATGTGTTGTAGTGTTTGTTTTAGTATTAGCCAAGCAGTACTGAGTACATGTGTTAAGGGGAAAGCTTTTCGTTGGTGAAACAACATTTGCAGTCGTCTGCCACCATGTTGTGTTGCGTTCCGGGGACGCCATGTTCAAAAGTAATTGCGTATATGGCGCGAATGTGGGGAAAGGTTGTGTGAATGAGAGATGGGTTATTTTGGTATGTTGTTATGCTTTAGCCATGAGTGTTTTGTTTACGTTGTGAGTATGTAAAGTTATTTTGAATTAGTTTGTATTTATTTTACTTTTGAGAGAATGCTTTTTTGTAACTTTATTTTTGTTTATGAAATCTTTTATTTTATTGGAAGAATGCATGGTCTAGTGTGATTTGTATTGTGTATATGTTGCAGAAATAAATGAGCTCCGGCCTGAGCAAGACGCTAACTTCGGTGTCCTCTCTACTAATCCATAGTTTGTTCATACTTGGCTACGCAGTGCTCTCTAGCCTGTGTGCCACTTGCTGCTGGTCCAGATTCACCTAGGTCTGGTGCCGGTAACACAGGCCAAATATGCTTGTTCCCTTTCAGTCGATTCACTCAGTAACAACACATAAGTATGGGATATCACGCCCTCGCGTGTCCTGGCTGAAGAAACCTTTATTCACGCCTTTAAGGCAGATGACTTTATGATGTGATGACACGCGCACGGCCCCGCCTGCACATATAGCCGCTGTCATCACAGTCATCCCTCAGTTCTTACGTTCTTCACCTCGCTGAGAACACTTCTGCTGAGTTGGGCTAGCTAGCTGCTGCTAGTTAGCTCCGTTGTCTGCCGACTTGAACTTAGCTTAACTGCCCCTGTTGGTGTTAGCCTCCACCGCGCAGTTGGTGTGTAGGCTGCCCGCGGAGCGCTAATTTCAAGTTTTCCTGTGGAGCGTTTTGCTTTGCGTTTTGGAATGGACTCCAAACCGAAGCAAGCAAAGCAGAAATCTTCTGTTCGCCCCTGTCTTCAGGGATGCGGGTTCTCTTTGCACGACAGTGACCAGCACGATGTCTGCCCTGTCTGCCTGGGGATCATCCACACTAGGAGAGCGCTGACGGAGCCTGAAGCCTGTGCATTTTGTCGCCAGCTCCGGCACTTGGCCCTGGAAAAACAGGTGACGTTTGTGGAAAAAGTGCTGGGACGCTGGGCTGTCGCACGGCATGACCCTCACCTTTCTGAGTCTGTAGCCCCAGCTTTGTCCAAGTCTGAAGACAAGGATTATCCGGTCGATGTCCCTGCAATTAGCTGGGCTGACCACATGGAATATGTTGATGACGATGATGAAGCGGAACCATGGAGGAACGCTGACGGGCTTCAGCTTGGGTTGAAGCCCGCCAGCGCTCCCCAGGTAGACGATGACGTGCTGGACATCGGCCTGGACATCCATGGTTTGGCAGAGGATGAGCAGGAGAGCTTATTGTCTGCCCAATGTGCCGCCACTGCTGCACCAGTCGGCCACGATGACACTTCTCTTTTCTCCCTGTTTCGTCGTGCTGCTGAGAAGCTGCAGGTGGACTGGCCCTCTCCTCCGCCAGCTAAGAAGCCGTCGCGGTTTGCAGCTTTTTTCCTCCCACCGGAGCCCGCAACGGCCAAAAACGGCCTTTCCATGTTCCCAGACTTTGTCTGCGAGCTAACAGCATCATGGGACAAACCTCTGTCTACCCATGTCACTGTGCCCGGCTATGGACAGTACATGGAACTGGACGGCACTGAGGGGGCTGGCTTAGCTAACCCACCCCCTATGGAGCCGTCTCTGGGCGTTTATCTGGCCCCGCCGCATAACCATGGTGTTGGTGGCCCTGCAACTCTGCCGTCCAAGCACTGAAGATTCTGTGCTTCTCAGCTGGAGAAGACTTACTGGGCTCAGGCTGGCACTGCTCACACCATGAGCTCCGTCACCATGCTCCAGACGTACCAGGCGATGTGCCTGGTGGAGCTCGGATCGCTGGTTCCTGATGACAGCCCACTGGCACCTCTTCTTAACGAGGTCAGAGTCGCCACAGATTACATCTTCCGTGCGTCCCGCTGTGCAGCACTCTCCCTGGGCAGAGGGATGGCTTCGTACCACTACTGTCGAAGCCATAGAGGCAGCCATAGAGGCACCTGTGGCTGACCCTCCCTGACGTCCCAGATAGGGACAGAGCTGCATATCTGGACGCACCAGTGTCTGCGGCTGGATTATTCAGACATTCACTTGAAACCATTCAGGCTTGCTTCGATCTGAGGAAGAAGCAGACGGAAGCTCTGCGTGACATCATCCCCAGACGTCAGCCCAAGCCCACAGCTAGCTCTCACAGGCCCACCGCTCCTCTGCCAACTGGCAAGAGACCAGCGCACACCGCTGCAGTGGGCGTGACGCCAGCAGGAGCACATTCTCTGGCCCGAGCTCCACGCCAGTCGGCCTGGAGCAAAGGCCCACCCTCAGGCCCCGGGCGGGACCCAACGCCCAGGAGGAAGAAGCCTCAGCCCTCCTAGCTGTGGTTTCGAGTGGAGAAGGGGTCCAGTGGCAGGGAGACGCTGCTTTTACCCCTCTGTTGCCGCCCAAGAGGTGCCACTGAAGTTCTGTTCAGGTTGTCAACCCCAGAAGGCACTGCACTTTCCTAACACTGTCTCCCAAGCACTAACCCCTTGCACACAAAATGCCTCAGGTAACTCCCTGTTCAGGTGTGTTAAATGTTCAGGTGACCACATCAAGTGTTCCTGCTGTTTTTCATTGTTGTGCCCCAGGAAAGGTGCCTCCAAGAAAATGTATGAATGTACATGTTCCCATTTTACAATCAATAAAGAGTGTTGTATTCTCAAACAATCACAAATGCTCAGCCTGCAGGCAGAATGAGCCAGGTCAGGCAGGTTATGCATTCCTCTGCAGACACACTGGGGAGCGACAACGCCCCGCCGACGGTGCTGCAGGTCAGCCGGCTGGCTGCTCATTTTCCTCAGTGGCGTGCTTGCACTCCCTCTCTGTAGGTGCTGCCAAACGTTGCCATGGGTACCGGTTGCAGTTCCGGGTCAAGCCGCCTCGTTTCCAGAGAGTCGTAAACACAACTGTCGGCATCGAGGCGGCCATGGTACTCAGACAGAAAATAAAGGCGCTATTGCAGAAAAGAGCAATACGAGTGGTCCCCTCTTCGGAGACAGACAAAGGTTGGTACAGCCGTTATTTTGTTGTTCAGAAAAAAGGGAGAGGGCTTCATCCCATCCTCGACCTGCGAGTCTTGAAGACGTTTCTACGAACGTACAAGTTCAAGATGCTAACACTCAGACAGCTCTTGAATGCAGTCGGCCCGGGAGATTGGTTTGCAACAATCGATCTAACAGATGCTTATTTTCATGTGGCTATACACCCGAAACACAGGCAGTTTCTGAGGTTTGCATTTGAAGGCGTAGCCTACGAATACCTAGTGCTGCCGTTCGGGCTGTCACTCACTCCTCGCACCTTTGCGAAATGTGCTGAAGCAGCACTAGCGCCCCTCAGAGAGAGAGGCATCCGCATCTTAGCCTACCTAGACGACTTGGCTCTTGTAGTGTCATGAATCGCCGTGTGGCAGGCAGGAATTGGACCCAAAATGCAGACTCTTAGACACGAGGGATGAACTCAAAACCACAGCTTTATTTGCTGGCTGGGAAAAGCATACAAAAGCAAACTAAACTAAACTGGAAAATGACAAACTAAACTCACAGGGAGACACAGGGAGATCCACACAGCATGAGGGAGACTACGACACTGACAAAGAGAAACACAGGGCTTAAATACACAGAGGGATAACGAGGGAATGAGACACAGAAGGAGAGCACAGCTGGGAGTAATCAGGCTGGACGAGACAAGGGAAGCAAAACTAGAATCACTCACATGAGACATGGACCTTCAAAGTAAAACAGGAAACACACTGACTGAACTCTAGACATGCAAACTTAACAGCAACTGAGAAGACAGAACATAAGGACCTGAAACATGGGACAGAAAGGCACAGTAGACACAACGTGGACATAACAACGCCACAGGGAAAGAGTAAAACAAAACACAGAACCTCTTAGAAAATAAAATAGGAAACATAATGAAACGCAGACATGACTACATGAACTTGACAACATAACAGACATGAAACACATGAAGGGCAAGGGAGACTTAACAGGGGTTGGAAGACACAAGGGGAATCTAATAACAAAGAACTAGAAAAACTCATGAGCTTAATCATATGAACATCCAAATAAACTAAACTCAAAACACTGGGTCATAAGACCCAGGATCGTGACACATAGCTTGCTCCAGGGAGCAGGCGGAGACACAGCTGTCACTGGTTCTGTCACACATTCAGACACTGGGGTTCTCTGTGAACTTTCAAAAGAGCTCGCTAATCCCGAGTCAGCATATTTCTTTCCTCGGTTTGGAAATATACTCGCTTTCCAGCCGCGCACGTTTGTCGGAGCACAAAGTGGCCGTGTTTCATCGCTGCCTCGCTCAGTTTCAGCTGGGATGCAGACTGTGTTTCCACATGATATTACATTTGTTGGGCATGATGGCATCTATGATCGCCGTAGTGCCACTTGGACTGTTAAAAGTGAGAGCATTTCAACGCTGGACTCTCTCTCACCAACTGTGTGCATCGCGTCACCTCCGGAGGAGGCTGCTGGTAACTGCGTCTTGCATGCTAGCTCTCCGTCCTTGGAGGGAGCCCGGGCTGCTGCATCAGGGCTCTCGGATTGGGAGGGTGTTGTTTCGCAAGGTGGTGTCCACATGCTTCCCTAAGAGGGTGGGGAGCGTTGTGCGAGGGTGCATCAGTGAGAGGGATGTGGTCTGCAGCCCAGTGCTAGCTGCACATCAACCACTTAGAGCTGTTAGCAGTGTTCTTAGCTCTAAAACATTTTCATCCAGTCCTGGAAGACCAGCATGTCTTAGTCAGGATGGACCATTCAACAGTGGTGTCTTACATAAACAGGCAGGAAGGAACACGCTCTCTTCCTCTGTTGAAGCTGTCTCGCTCTCTGCTGTTATGGTGCAGTGTTCATTTTCTGTCTCTAAGAGCCACCCATGTTCCGGGCCACCTGAACCTGGGGCTGGACCTTCTCTCCGGGGGGGGGTCCTCTGGTTAGAGAATGGAGGTTACACCATTTAATAGTGGCTGGAATTTGGGATCTATTTGGCAAGGCGCAAATAGATCTGTCACGACCGAGGCCGAACCCGACAACCAGACTCAAATGCAGATCATACACAGAGGCACAGACGAGTGTGATAAACAGAACTTTTATTTCCTAGGGCCTGACAAATACTGTGAGCTATGAGGAATAACATGGGACTTCAATTACAGTGGTAAACAGAAGTGACGCTAAACCAGGGGTTGGCAACCCTAGGCACGCGTGCCACAGTTGGCATGTGAAGGGTTAACTGATGGCACGGCCATAGCTGGACTAAACCAAGTTTAGGTGTAGTTTATTTTCGTTGTGCTGACTTTTTACAGTCAATTACAATAACTCGTACTGCGTACCAGCTAGCATGACGGAGTTTCTATACAGCTGGGTGGGTGCTTTGATGTAACTGATGTTGAACTTTATTTAATTCATAAGGTTAGTTAGTAGAGTTGCCAACCGTCCCGTAAAAAGACGGAATCCTCCCGCATTCAGAGAAATTATTACGCGTTTCGTGTTGAGCTGAGAGGGGACGCAGTTTGTCCCAGACTTCAGCTAGAATGAAAAAGACACAAAGGTGGAGTTATTCTTTGTCTTTGCTGCACAGCTGCCTCTTCTTCTCTCATTCTCTCCCCTCTCTCTCCTGTTGCTACTTTAATCATGAAACTGATCAATGATCAGCTGATTGGCTTTTCTCTCTTGTTTGTTTATCACCCACTTTGCACCAGAAAGAGGAAACCGCCGGATGTCGCACTAAACAATAGCAGCACGTTTAAGCTTGATCAGCTGTTGTTAGAATTTATTTAATATTAATTTCTAGTATCAGCTGAGGTTTGCTGGAGCCACAGCTGTAAAAAAGTGCTGGTCATGATATCGGTTTGTATATCTGGTGAGAGGGAAACATGAAGATGAAACCAGGAGATGTCCTTACTGAATCATCAGAGCTGAACAAATTCAAATTCAAATTTTATTTGTCACATACACAGTCATACACAGTACGATATGCAGTGAAATGCTTATACAACTGCTCGTGACCTAAAGAAAAAA
>CAKLIZ010000741.1:40418-97468 GCA_922035795.1 Oreochromis mossambicus | reverse complement strand
GATGCAAATGCTGTAACCAGACTTTTATCTGAACTATTATTGTATGTTCTGAGCTCTGACCAGTTTACTGATTATCACTTTAACTTCTGTAATTGGAGATCTTACAAAAAATTTGCTGAACATGAAAATGTTTTAATTTTATGCTTCAAACTGAATACTGTAGATGTAAATATTTGATATCTTCATGTCTGTAATTTTCAAAAAGGTAAGTGGACTTGCCGATATGTTCTATAATATCTGTCAGGCAACAGTTTTTGCACTGGCACCAACATGTTAAACTTTTATTTAACATATTTCTATGATATATTGATATATTTTATAATGCTCATGTTTCAAAGACCTTTATTGTGTCACTCCCAAAACTCAATAAAGTGGTATTTTTTGGTGATGTGATCAGTGATCATACATATGTTTATTTTTTTTTAAAAAAGCAAAACAATCTGTAAATGACGTGCTTTGGGACCTAAAGAAACATAAGCAAGATTACGCATAGGTGATTCTACTTCACCAACATGCAAATCATTAGCAAAAAGGAAGCTGTTAAAATAGGAAAATACTATGCAAATAAGCTCAGAAGTGATTCTTGGAACAGACAGCATGCTTTTTAGTAGAAACAAGTGTGGAAGGATTATGAAGTCTGGTTGTTTGTCTTCATGATTCGGGGTACTGCACAGTTTATTTAATTTTCATTGTTACCAACTGTCCAAAGACATGCAACTTGTGGGGATAGGTTAATTGGATAATTCAAATTGCCACTAGGTGTGAATGTGCGAGTGAATGTGAGTGCGAATGGTTGTCTGTCCCTGTGTGTTGGCCCTGTGACAGACTGGCGACCTGTCCAGGGTGTACCCCGCCTCTCGCCCTATGACAGCTGGGATAGGCTCCAGCGCCCCCCGCGACCCTGGAAAGGATAAGCGGAAGCGAATGGATGGATGGATGGATGTTACCTACTATCTTTTGTTCCCTGGTAAAGAACTATCATTTTTAAATCAGAGGGACTGATTGCATGTCATTAGATACATTAGGTACATGCATTGTCTAAATTAGAAGACTAGTACTGTATTAACTATCAGAGACTGGCTGTCACATTGTTAGAATTTATTTTCTATCTTTAATGCATTATTTTATATTTCACAGTTCATCTTAATTTTAATCGCAAATTAATGTTTTATCTTTTACCTCATAAATATGTATTGTAGAATAGAGTATTGAAAGCAATTTCTATATGTTTGAAATGGGCGAGCATTTTAAACATATTTAATGCTGTATGAAGAAATATTTGTGGTTAACAAACGTTATTACAGATTTAAAGGAAATTATTTTCCAGGACAGTGAAATCAGTTTTATCACCCAGTGAAGGAGTCTCAGGTCACTAAGAGTGTAAATACAAAACTGTGGCATTTATTGCAGTGCATGCTTTACACGTGAACCACTGAGCTCTTTGCTGGTCTCACTTCATGAGTAAGTAAAGACTAACTCATAATTCATCATCTTCAAAAATCCAAAAGATAATTTCAAACACTTGAATGAAACCCTATGGTTTACATTTCATTTTATCTATCAAGCATGCATTTATTTTTCTGTCAGAATTCATTTCAAAGCTATCATCAAACACTCTCTTTACACTGTAGATTTAGACCGCAATGCATTACATCAGCAGAGTAATGTTTCATGACTGCTATTATTTGACTGCAACAAAAAGCCTTTTGAAAGGGAAACTTTTCAGCCCACATTCATCCTCAGCTGTCACAAGCACACCTTGTTTAAGTCCTTAAGTTAGTTTTTGTTATTTTATAAAGTTATTTTTATAGAAATGTATGATTATTTTGTACCCCAAATTTGTCTTTTGGGGTGACTGAAATATGCAGATTTGGAAAAGTTCTAGTCACCTTGATGTTTGTCTTGATTGCTTCGTAGGGTTGCTGTAGCTCAGGAGGTAGAGCACGTCATCTTCTGATCAGAAGGTTGGTGGTTCCCCCTCCTTGGGCAAGATACTCACCCAAATTACTCTTCCATGCACAAATCGTATGAGTGTTAGTTAGAAGGTACTGAAAAGCATAGAAATTAGTGCTTGTGTGAATGGGTGTGGATAGGTGAATGTGGCATGTTGTATAAAGCGCTTTGAGTGCTATGGTAAAGTAGAAAAGCGCTATATAAGAATTAGTCCATTTGTCTTAAAAGACTAAATGACCTACTTATCTTTGCTTGTCTTAGTTTCCTGAGAATGCATACTGATAAAGGTTTCATCACAGACAGCAGAAAGACTTTTATTATGTGATTGTTTGTTAGACATGTCCTCTCATTTTAAAGGTCCACAGCACAAATATAGGCACTGATATAGGCTCAAGTTATGACACTCTTTTAATTCAGATTTTTCTGCCTCCATCAGCTGGACTGTGACTGAAACTTTGTTCTAAGTGTAAATATTTGCCATCATGAAACACATAATGGACCATCTATCTTATAATACTTATCAATCTCATATTAAGTACTTGTAATTTATCAAAAGTGATTTAGTTTAACTTTGTAGACTTTAGAACATTCAAACTAAATGTTCCTGTGATGCAGGTAATTCCGTAAGTAGTTCATAATATTCTGTATCAACAAAAAATATGAAATGAACCCAACTAATCATCCAAGCCGTTAATTACCCGGCAGGCTTCGCTTACCTCTACGTGCTTTCTTTCTGTGCTTTTTTTTTTCCTGAGATGTGATACACTTCAGATTCTAGCCAATCATTTTACGTTTCCAAGGATAGTAGGAGGGCCCAGATATGTCCGTTCATTTAGAGCAGAGCTACTGATTAAAAATGCTGAAGGCGAAGCGGTCAAAGTCTGGCTGTACTTCACAGCAAAAGATGCAAACTCAGCAGCCTGCAACAAGTGCTTTAAGATGATACTGTGATACTGTGCAAAGGAGGTAACACCTCGAATCTGATGAAACACCTAGCGACGCATAGCATTTTGTTAAAAGCCGAGAAATGCACCGTATTTGATAGCTTGATCCTGTCACCTAGCAACTGTGACAGCAGCATGTAATAGGCTAGACCGTCCACTGCAAGTCTCTCACTTACAGCCTTCTTTGGCTTGAAATGATGGACAATTGGCTGAAGAGTCCACAAAGCAGCCGCTGCCTCAAACATACATAATGTTTTTTATGAAAGAATAAAGTTATGTTGAAACCAAGCACACCATTGTTTTTCTTGTGACATTACCAATAAGTTTGATGTGTCACATGACCCTCTTCCTATTGAAAAAACAAAAGTTGTATCCAAGATGGCCGACTTCTAAATGGCCACCATGGTCACCACCCATCTTGAGGAGTTTGCCCCCTCACATATACTAATGTTCCACAAACAGGACTTTAATATCACCAACCATTCCCATTTTATTACAGTGTATCCATATAAATGGCCCACCCTGTATAATAACATCCACTGTTTAAATGCAGATTTCTGTAACGTGAGCATTTGATGTGCTTTTGGGATCAAGAGGCAACAAGCAGGTGAGGGTCCCCAGCAATGTTCCCTCTAATTTTTCATGTGTCTGAGTGAACACACAAACTCCCTGAGTGGTCCCTTGGACCACTGTGAGCAACATCAGACGTGTGCACTGTGGTCACACCAGCATCGAATCCATCCAAGTTACATGGTTTATTAAAATAATCAAATTACAGCATTTACATTTATGTTAGACTACTTTTAATTAAGCGCTTTAGCCCACTTACAATGAAAATTTAAAAATAAATCTTGTTCATGACCTGCGTAGTGTGTTAATGTTACAGGTACCAGATGACAGCGATATAGGTGTGTCCTGTTAACAGGAAAGAAATTATCAGACAGGGAGACGTGGCTTGCCGTTCCTGAATACTCCGCCATTATTTATTCAAATTCACAATTATGCACTCCTTTTATTACTTTTACAGTATTACAACTGTGTATTTACCTATTCCTAAAAATAGCTCACACATTCTCCATATGTGTTCTGTTACCAACCAGACAAAAGGGAATTAACACATTCCAATGTCATAAACATGACATTGTTTATGACATTGTAAGACTTGGTTCAAAATAAATTCCAACAAGACAAATCTATAAATCTCAAATAGTTGAAAGAATGATGTAATCAGCACCATCTTGACATGTGCATTGAACTCATGGAAACACTTTATGGCAGAAAACTTTGGACTAAAACAATACACAATAATGGAGGAGCTGATCAGTAACATCACAGAGCGTCGGAGGTGTGTGACCCAAACTAACATGCTAACCATAGCATGCTGCTGAAGCCGTAATCAAATACTTACAAAAGTCTAATTTACGGTACTACACAACGTTTTGCGCTTTTAGTTTCCAACTGTAATGGTTAATGGATGTGATTGCTGTTATATTCTATTTCTGGCACGATACCAAGGGCGTAGATTTGGTTTTGGCATTGGTGGGGATAGATGATTCAACCACCAAACCCTGCCCTGTTTCTTTTTTTTCGTTTTTGTCTTTGCTTCTTGATAAAAAAAAGAAGGAGAAATATACTTGCCTACATATGCTATTCTACATGCTTTTAAACCATTTAAAATTACTGTCATGGCTGGGAAGGCGAGCCGTGTGGTGTGGAGGAAGGAGGACCCAAGATGCAAGCACTGGATGAAAATGCTAGTGAAGTTTATTTACAAGGTGTAGTGGCAAACAAGCAGTGGGGCATGACAAATAACTGAAGACACCTAAACTGGGAGAACTAAAATAACAGACCTGGGAGCATACGACAAAGGGATGAGAGGCAGAGAGAGGCAGACGAAGAGCAGGACACCGAGGAACACAGAGTAACGCAGACTGACACGGAGTAACACAAACGAACTGGCAATAGGCAGGAGAACACACAGGGCTTAAATACACACATCAGTAATCAGGGGATGAGAGACAGGAGGGCAACACAGCTGGGAGAAATCAGAGCTGACGGGACAGGGGAAACGTAAACTGAACACACTCACATCAGACGGAGACCTTCACAATAAAACAGGAAACTCACAGACACAGAACCAGACAAGACACTGAACTAAACAGACAGATTCACAAGCAGACAGTGTGACACCATGGACAGACGGAGGGAACACAGAAGTGGGACCAGGGCAGGCACAGAACAGAAACCTAACACATGGCAAATCACAACAGAATACATACTCGGAATGAACAAAAGCATAAGGAAACACAAAACACTGAGTCGGCGGGCTCAGGACCATGACAATTACAATTCATAGTTTTATATGTGAATTATATAATGTTAAATTACTATTAAACAAATGACTAAGTATTTTAGACTTTAGTTTACTTCAGCCATATTCCATATATATCAGGTATCATACAAAAATAAAAATAGCCTAAAATACATTCTTTTGTTAAGGACTTAACAACATTACTTCAGTTATAGTCAGTGTTGGGCAAGTTACTTTGAAAAAGTAATTCAATTATAGTTACTAGTTACTTCTTCAAAAAAGTAACTGAGTTAGTAACTGAGTTACAATATTCTAAAAGTAATTAATTACTTGGAAAAGTAACTATTGCGTTACTTTAAATAAAAAAAAAAATAAAAAAACGTTTAACCCTCTGGGGTTCAGGGTATAATTGGCAATTTTTTTTACTACTCTTGATTTTCTCTCCACATTTTACCTTTAAAAACTATTTACTTTGCCTTGTTTGGTATCATTCTTTTTAGCACAACCTCACGTGCCTGAATTTACAGTTATGTTCTCATTTTGTCATACTGTATAACCAGAATTGATCTAAAATCAGACAAAAAACATAAAATCACAGTAGAAAAAGTTACATTTTTACTGTAACAACCACAAACATGTTTAATGAATCATATTTCATAACTTCAAATGCAAAGATTAATTGTCAATTTTAAAATCCTATGCACAAGTTTTGCAAACAACAAAGTTATTTGCATCCATTTACCTTTTACCCTTTTTTTTAAAATAACCATTTCAAACTATTTACAGAACAATCAGCTGTTCTTCAATAAGATGCCACACAAATTATTTGTGCCACTGCAAAAAATAATTTCTGTCCACTATAAAGGAGAACATCACAGCCTGATACCTGCAGGTCTGACAGCAGCAGGTGTATCAAGCAGTCGCCTCATTGTTCTGACACACAACACAAAACTATCCCCAACACTACGCACTAACTACACAAGACAACACATTAACTACACACTCCAAACACGCTAAACGTCACAAATCTCACATCTCAAAACTCGCTCTCTCTCTTTTCCTGCTCTCTCTTTCTCTCTCTCTCTCTCTCTTTCTCTCTCTCTCTCTCTCTCTCTTTCTCTCGCCGTCATTCCTAAAACTTTTTTTTTGTTTTATTTTTTTGCTCATAAGCAGAGAGTGCTTGCTAGCGCTAACGTGGCGAAACTATTGAGGAAAAAACGCCGCGTATATTGTTTATCATGACTCTGGTTTTACGTGGCCTATCAACACAATTTAAAAACTGGCACCTTGTTGCTTCGTCTTTAAGTGGTCATTTGATTGACTTACCCCGACTACTTTATTCTTCCTCAGTCAAACAGCAGCACTCATGCGATTGTTTTGCTCCCTGAGCTCCAGGTGTTGTGCGAGACAGTGATCGTAATTGCCGTCCGCGGGAGCGCGCAGCTGCTTAAAGCTGTAGCGTCCAGATTACTTACAGCTACTTCCGTGCAGCTGATATAAGATGCGGTAAGCTGAACACAGCTTCAACCGTCTGTTTGTTGAAAAATAGTAACGGACCGCATTTTCTTGTTAGTAACTGTAACGGCGTTGTAACGATAGGAATAGTAATTAGTTAGATTACTCGTTAATGAAAAAAGTAACGCCGTTAGTAACGCCGTTACTTGTAACGCCGTTATTCCCATCACTGGTTATAGTACACCAACATCGCTTATACATTAGCACTAAGGGAACACTGAGTGACCTGGTGGTTTTTGTCCCTAAAACTACTCATCTAAGATTACCACAAAGTAAAAGATCTCTCAGCAAAATTATGCAACATTTTAGGCACACCCTAAAAAATTATTCAGGGGCTTAGTAAATATCATTATAATTCTAAGTTAGATGGCCTTGATTAAATCTTTGAAAATCACAAAAGTGTTATCTTGAGTTGAAAATACTGAAAAGAATGCTTAAATTTTCAACACCAGTTTTTGAGTTGAACTGAGCTCTTTTGTTCAAGTTTATTTAAAAGAAAAAAATCTGTATTTGAAACACAGGGTGCATTATTTAAATCTACTCAATATATCTCATAGAAAGTACTCAAAATAACTGAGACACTGGTATTCATACTTATCATTGTCTTGAACTTTAATTATTAATGGTTCAAAATCAATATAATTTTGTCCCCCAAAACTTAAAACTTTGAGTAAGACTAATGACCTTTGGCATGTACCGCGCGCGAGGACCATGGCCTCATGGGAGATTTTCTGCACGTTGAACGAGACAGACACACATCCACTGCAGACTTGGTAACGTTTTCAGGTAAGTGACCAATTCTTACATTAGCTGTCTTTATCCACACCATTCTTTTATAACATGTTCTGAAGAAAACGTTTGTCATGGTGGCTCACTTTTCGCAGCGTGTTTGTGCACGTTAATTTAAGTTTTCAACCTGTCTTCCAGTCAAGACGGCGGGAAACCGCGCCCTTTTATCCTTTTACGTTCTGAGTCGCTATCTGCGTTCCGGGTAATTTGACCGCAATGTCCTGGTACCAGCGACCTGACCGTTTAATCGGGGGCATTTTAGGAACCACGTGAAAGCAGGTGTGCTCAGACATTTCTAGAAAATGGCCCTGTTGAGTCGCGGTGCGGGAGCTGCGGTAGTCACGCGGCCTGACTCACTCTGTCAGGTTGTTCAGGAGGAGATGAACAGACGTCATCAATGGCTTTGGTAACTAAGAAGACCTGCCCGCGGAACAGTTCATAGCAGCAACCATGCTGCTTAGCTTTCTTGTTCTATGTGGGGTCTTTCAGAGCATATAAGACGCTGCTTTCAGCTTTGTCCCGAACAGGGCCAGTTTTTGAGAGAACGCTGAGAGGACCGCCCGGGTCAGCAGATTACCTCATCCAGGGCCGGTCCAAAGTACTATGGGGCCTTAAGTAAATTTAGACTCAGGGCCCTACTTCCTTTCAGATCCCAGAAAATAATAATAAAAAAAAAGCTTTGGTCCTTTGGGTCAAGCCAAAAGTACCATCATTTCCAGTATAGTTACTCCCAATTTACATAAATAAATGTTTATTTCAATCCAAGCTAAAATTTCTTATAAGAGATTGATGTTATGGCAGATTACTCAGTGACATGTTTTATAATGATAAAGTTTTGATTTGTATTTTTTTAGCACCATCTTCACCACCAGGAGAAAAAAAATCTGCATCAACTACAAAGTAAAGCAGGTAATTTTACTCAGAGGACTTGATGTGTTAAATTTTGGAATGATATGATATTGTTTTATACAAGCTGAGTAGTGATGGTGATACCACCTAAATATTTATACTGGTTTTGTGGTGGGTTATTTTAGTCATACAAATGCCAAATCTAAATTTTGAGAATTTTTCAGTTCGGTAAATATATTAATGAGTAGGGCTGTTCGATATAACGATATATATCGGATGACGATATAAAAATGTCTATTGTTTCATTTTACGCTATCGTTTGTTTCGTGGTGTCGCAAAATAAACTGTTTACAGCAATATTTTTTCATCATTTTGATGGTCACTGTAGTGGATATATTAATTTCTTAAAGTTCTCTCTTTCTCTTATATTTAATATAACCACACTACGGACGGACAAGCGCTTGTTTTTACGCTTTGTCGTTAGCAACAACGATGGTAAAACCACGGCGTGTCCGCTTGTTTATTTTCCACATAAACCTTTCACAATAAAGCTCAAGATCCTGTTGAGGCTTTTCAAAATAAAACGAGTCACGTGAAAGATGCAGAGTATTAACGGATGAGAAGCAAAAAAAGAGCCGTCAGGTGCTAAAAAATAAACCTTAGACTCAAACGTTAGAACAGGCTTTTCTCCGCAGCACGTTGTGTAATAAATACTCACAAAGAAAACGGCGGCCATTACAACTTATGTCTAAAAATGTATAGTTTCATGCATCAGTTAAAACACTCGACTCCAGGTACACGACGCCCAGCTGGAAACACTTCACGCAAGTCTAGCTGCCCGAGATTCACAGAATTTACAGAAAATGTTACATTACATCATCTAGTGTCACCATACTATCTTTTTATTTATACAGCATGGTGATGTGATTCAGATTATTTCAATGTGGTTAAGTATTGTACTTTGTTCCATGTTGACTTATTTGTAAGTTGTATCCTCCACCTGAATTGGTAGTGAGTATTAGTTATTCAATCAGTTAATCATACAAAAACTGTGTAAATATGGTTATACACCATTCTGTCATCTTCATACTGTGAGACATATTTTCTCACAATTTTTTAGGTCACAGGTGATGAGATGGCAGTGTAAACTCTGCAAACATGAGGAGTCATCAAAAGTGTCACTACTCAAACATTATCGAGTGAAACATGGTACATTTGGTCATGGCTATTCCATACCCTGTCTTCATTTGAATTGTCCTTGCTCTTTTAAGACCTGGGGTGCCTTACGCTCACACTTGTCTAGGTCTCACAGTTCGCATGAAACGGAAGAGTGTGAGGTCCTTCCAACTATTAGATGTAAAATCTGTGACTCTTTTTACCCAAACACAAAAGACTATTTTCAACATATAAATTCCCATTTGAAAAGCCATGAAACCATAGAGTGTGTTTTTGATGGTTGTGAGTTTAAGACAAACATTTGTGGGACTTATGCGACTCACAGAAGTCGAAAGCACAGATTTTGTTCATGGAAGCACTTTAAAACTAACTTGATTTCAAAGCAAACTGTCAGTACATCTAATGAAATCTTCTTACCAGCACTGGAATTAGAAGATCACGAGGACTTGGATGTCACCATTGAACTTGGTTGTGAAAGGGAAACAACAAATGAAATTTTGAAAAATATTGGTGTGCTCTTGTTAAAACTGGAAAGCATCTATAATGTTTCTGGTAAATGTGTGGATGACTTGGTGGAACAGCTCAATTATATCTGCACATTATCACTTCAGTAAATTCCAAAGTCAATAAGTGATATTCTTATTAAGAATAACTGTAATATTGATCAGTCTTTTGTCAGTGAATTGGCTGAAAAAATATGTCACTGTAGTCCTTTATGTGCAGCCCTTAGTCCTGATGGTCCCTTTGCCTCAAGATGTAAGAGACAGAAATATTTCAAGGAAAACTTCTGTGTTATTGAACCAGTAGAATACTGTTTGGATCCAGAAAAGAATTCCACTTTTCAGTATGTGCCTATTCTTCAGTCCTTGCAGCTGTTACTGAGTAAAGAAGATGTTAACAGTATATTAACTAGACATTTGAACACTTCACAGTTATCATCTTTCCACGATGGACAATATTTCAAGCAAAACCAACTTTGTGCTATTGAGGACTTAAGTATTTCCCTTGTTCTCTATGTGGATGACTTTGAAATTTGTAATCCACTTGGGACTTCAAGAAAAAAACACAAAGTCACAGCTGTGTACTGGGTACTTGCTGATATACCAACTGAACTGAGATCACAGCTAACATCAATTCAATTGGCTCTTCTGTGTAAGGCAAGTGATGTTAAAACTTTTAGCTATGAAACTGTTCTCGAGCCACTTTTAAAGGATCTCATAACATTAGAGAGAGACGGGATTTTTTGTTCACAGCTTGGTAGATATATCAGGGGCACTGTTTTTTGTGTTTGTGCTGACAATCTTGGCGCTCATTCTCTTAGTGGACTCGTGGAAAGCTTTTCTGGACATTACATCTGTAGATTTTGCCTTGGAGACCATTCAGACTTTCAGCAAAAAGAAGTTCGTTCAGGAGCTTTTCCACCAAGAACAAAAGAGAACTACGATCTACATGTCCAAACCATAAAGGAAAATCCCTCCTCGGTTCATTTTTGTGGTGTGAAGAAAGGTTGTCCATTAACAGGGAAATTAAAATATTTCCATTTTGTCACAGGGTATCCTCCAGATCTTTTGCACGACCTTTTTGAAGGCATAATTCCACTAGAATTAGCATTATGCCTTCATGTGTTTATCCGTAAACATTACTTTTCCTTAACTGAACTCAATAACTTCATAACAGAATTTCCTTACAAATGGACCGATAAAACAGATCGCCCCCAAATCATCCCCCTAAATTTTTCCACTCGCAAGAGCATTGGTGGCAACGCACATGAAAATTGGACGTTATTGAGACTATTACCTTTTATTATTGGGGAAAAGATTCCCAAAAATGATGAAGCATGGCAAGTTCTTATGACTCTAAAAGATATAACTGAACTTGTTGTGTCCCCTATTCACAGAGAGGAAAGTATTTGCTACTTGGACACACTTATATCTGAACATCGCAACAGGCTATTGGAGGTTTTCCCAGAGCAAAAACTAACTCCAAAACACCATTTTTTGGAGCATTATCCTGACTTGATCAGAGGATTTGGTCCATTAGTATGCCTCTGGACTATGCGCTTTGAGGCTAAACATAGTTTCTTTAAGAAGGTTGTTAAACACACAAACAGCTTCAGAAATGTACTATTGTCACTTGCCTCAAACCACCAGATGATGATGGCATACTATTCAGATGGTGATGCATTGAAGCCATCAGTGTGTGTCACTAAAGTATCATCTCTTCCATTGGAACTGCTTGATGTAGAAATACAGCAGTGTCTCAAGGAACTTTATCCAACACAAGTCTATGTGAATTTGACCAACTCTCTGACTCATCATAGAACTAAATATGCCTCAGGAATGGTTTTGCCTCATGGATCTACTTGTGGCTTACCTGACTTTGTGGAGATTTTACAGATTGTTGTCTTAAGCAATGAATTTCTTTTCATTGTGAAGTTGCTCAACAGCTGGTATGATGAACATTTTAGGGCATTTATTCTGGATCATTCTGGGAAAATGACCTTAATACATCCCAGAGTACTTGGTGACACTTACCCCTTAACACCATATCATGTTGAAGGCAAGCAAATGGTGTCTCTAAAATGTCACATTGTTTGTTAGTGTAAGGGGAAAGACTCAGATACCCCCTTTCTTTTTCTTTTTTCTTGTGGTTTTTATTCTGCAGATGGATTCCGTTGCCTTGAAAGTAATTTTTGGACAACAGAGTGAGAAGCTTGTGCTCTCTTCAGGAATACCCAGGACTGTTGAGGAGTTGCACGAGACAGTGAGAGAGACATTTGGGCTAGTTGAGGATTTCACATTGCACTATTATGATGACTCATTTGGAGATTTCTTTACACTTCATTCTCCCAACCAAATCAAAGATAGGGGTACAGTCAAAGCTGTGGTCATTCCATCAGTAGTGCTTACGTTGATTCCTCAGTGTGAAAATCCCTCAGATGTAAGTTCACTGAATGAAAGTTCAAGCTCTTCAACCTATAAAACCACAGAGGACCAAACAGATGAATCATCTCTGTCTTCAGACAACACTGTCATACTCTCCCCTCTTCAAAGTCCTCTGAAGACTGCATGGCCAGATGAAATTGTCATTCCACTTTTTTCTGTGGCAACAGAGACTGTACTGAAAAATGCCAATGAAGTCTTTGTTCAAAATGGCACTGTGCTGAACAATACTTCAGTCAAGTCAGATATAATGGAAAAATTAGCTGATTATATGTACAGCTACACAGCCTACCCTACTGGCCTTCAGATTGGAGAAGTGGCAGAGGCTCTGGTCAAAAAGCACCCATGTCTGACAGAGCCAGGCAGTCGTAATGGCTGGATGGGATGGATGTATAGTCTTAAATACAAGATGGGAAATTACAGGTCAAAGTTACGAAGTCTTGGAGTTCCAGAGGTTACTTGCAACTCACTGAAGAACAAGCACCCTGATGACAAGGCTCCAGCGAAGAACATAAAGAAGGCGCGGAAAGGAGAAGTGCTGTTTCTGCCACACTATCCAGGACAAGATGGTAAAGAACAGCAAGAGCTGGAGCGACAACAACTGATTGATGAGTGTAAGAAGAAAAACAGCACAGCCATCAAGGATTTAATGTGCAAAACCTTTGCACATAGAAGACATGATATTATCAGCCAACAGCTGAGTGTCAGCGACATCAAGGACAGATGGCCGGCGTTGTTTGACGTCTCCCAAGTAAGTGAACATTTAAAGGGATATCCACTTGTAAATAAAATTTGGTCTGTTAGGTCCCCCATCATAAGATAAGTGAGGAAAAACATGTTGCTACCATCCTAGTGATTTTGATGATGTTGCAGCAGCCAGGTTGCTTTAATTTGTCATAAGACTCTAGAATCGCTAGGAATTTGAATCAAAATGAGGAATCTGAATCAAAACCAGAATGGTTCTAATCGAAACCATTCCCAAGCCTAGGGAACAATAAATGCTAGCAATTTCCGTTCACTTAACTTGTTTTAGGCTAAGCTAATGTAACCTGACTGAAGAATGACTGGGCTGATTGCAAAGTGCTTTTGTCTCACTTATCTAACTCTGGAGCACATAACGACAGACTAGATTTTACTGAAGAGTAAAGAGTGAAGAGTAATTTAATATTTTTATGAAACGTTGGTTACGTATTGTAACCCCAGATTCTATGAGTATAGGCGCAGCCCTTTAAGTGGGTATTCCCCTTGTGCGCGCAGCACTGAAGTATTTTAGTCCACGCTCACCTGCTGTGTGGGCCTCACCCTGGTCTAGTATAAGTTACGGTGAGACCAGGAAATCGGCTCTACCGTTTTTCTTCAGCCAGCCAGAAGATGTCCAGCGAGACCATCCGTCTGTGTCCATCCTGCCAGACCGGCTACATCATGTCGTATGACCGACATGCCGTCTGCGTGGGCTGCCTCGGTCCTCACCATGCGGACCTCCCCCTCACACCTTAATCCTATTGCCGCTCCTGTTAGCTCCTTCCGCCAGAGGAAAAGCAGCGGAGGTCAGCCTTTTTCAAGGCTGATGCTGAGGAGGCGTTCCTGCTAAGAGAGAGGTACTCGCTGGAAGAAGTCATCGAGTTCTTTGATGCTGGGCCAGAATTGGATGATTCCACCCACCGTGAGGAAAACGGCAGTGGTGGCAGCTCCACTGCCTCCCAGCTGGGCAGCCTGGCGACAGAAGGGAGGCGGATGAGCGGACGCTCATCCACCCCTGGCCTTCACATGTCGGCGAGGACGCCACTCCCAGTTGTTGGTGCGCTGCTCCTGGATCTGCCTGGCATCATCCAGGAGGCAACTGGTGAGAAGGGACTTCCCGTCCCTCAGCCTGCTCCACCCCCATCGGATGATCTGACGGGAAGGTATGGCTCCGCTCACTCTCGTTGCCTAGATCCCATCTGGCCTCAGTTCCCGGCGGTGATGACCTACTGCTGAGGCAGCAGCAGAGCCAGCGAAGATTAGAGCGCCGGTCTCTACCTAGGGCTTCACAGACCGGAGTTTTCCGCCTGTTCCCCCTCTAGAGCCGAGCCTCGCTTCAGTTTTCGGCACCAAAATGACCAAGGTCGTTGGACAGCGACCGGCCCATCCCGCCAAACTTGACCAGCTGATAGCAAGGTTCACTGATCGCGCACATCAATGCACTGTTCAGTCAGCTGCAGTGACTAACAACACTGCCTTGCTAGCGTTTGTTATCTCCAGGAAGGTGGAGGAAGCAGAGCTGCCAGAGGAGCTGAAAGGCTTTCTCTGTAAAGCCGCTGACGCCATTCTGAATATGTGCGCCACTTCAGCGGTGTGTTCCTCTCGCATCACTGCCTGGCAGACGATGGTTCAGAGGGCAACCTGGCTCCGCCTCTTCCCTCCAAGATTATACAATCTCACAGGGAAATGGTGCAAGCAATTCATAACATAAAATTTAGAAGCTTAGTGGAAGATAATACTTTATGTTAAGGCTTTAGTCTGCAGAACACTGAACAACTCCACTTATATGGATTTATGTCTGGATGAGTAAATTAATTTTTTGCATGTTAGAAAATAAGGTCCAGGTTGCAAAAAATGGTAGTTCCACTTAAAGATTTTTTTTGATTGAATCAGAATTTTGGCCTTTGGATTTTTTGTCCTTGGTTTTTTGTCCTCTCCCATCCAGGTCAGTGCAGAGTTTCATAGGATCACGACCCTAAACCTTGAACCAAAGTTCATGGCATCGTTGGACTTGTATTCATCCAAACTCCTGTCCTTGTTTCAAGCCAAGAAAGGTGCTGCTGGACAATGCCACAGGGCACAGTTAAACCTTCTGCTTCAGGTAAGGAAGGGTGGGTGTGAAAACAGGTCAACAACAGAAAAAAAAAATAGTTATGTTTAAGCTAGAAATGGTAAGTCATGTTTTAAATATGCAAATTTTGCCTCAGTTGAGACTTCCTGTTTTACAGAGTGGAAATTCCATCGAGAAAAAACGAGCAGTCATCATCAGATGTCTCATTGACCATCTGGGAGAGGATCCAAGTGCCTTAATCAAAACCTTTGAGGTTGGTGCAATAAATCTGTTTTAGGAATATTAGTAGTTTATTTTAGCTTGTGAGATCATAGAAAAGTTTTAAGATACTGTTCTAAAGAAAAAAAACCCACTTCAAAGCATACAAAAGAATAGCATTTGCTCAAAGATTTTGGAGCACAGTGTCCACATATTATGAGTACCGGTGATGTCATACAAATGAAACTTTTTGTTTCAATGTTTGGAAATATGTGAGCTTAAAACAGTTGTTTCTTTTTTTAAAGGGCGGTGCTGATGCTGTCTTTGTTGAAGAGGCTTTGGCTGAGGAGGTGATGAAGATTTACCTGCTGCAGAATCAAGACAGGTCAGGCGAACCTACTGATGTGGGTATTGTTATTGAAGGCGTTACTGTTCTGGTCAAACTTGGGAATCTGAGCAAAGCCTGTTGCTATCTTTTGGGACTGTGCTATGCTCTGGATCTGAAATACCCCAAGAATCTCAAATGCACATTTGAAGCATTTCAAAAAGTGTTCATGGAGCTGGATCCAGGAAACCTTTCTGTCAAGGTTCAAAGACTGAAAAATGACCTCTGTTCATTGTAGACAAAATTCCACAGGGCTGTTCTTAGTGTTAGACTTGTTAAGTGACATGTAATGCTCATCAAAAGGTTCAGTTGCGGCATTACATTGTGCTGACATTCCTGTTCATAAATAATGTTTGTACCATAAACTGTGTTTTTGTATTAACTTTCCAGATTCACATTAAGGTGTAAATGGGAGAGTATCTTCTGTATGTTTTTTTTTTTCTTTTTTAGCGCAATCCTTTTTGAAACCTTTTTATTTAAATTATGGATGTTTTTTGGTCACTCTTTAGTTATAATCTTCCCAATTTTTTGGAATCAAAATAAGATGTTCAAAAACTATGTCACAGTGCAAATGTTTTTTTTTCAGGATTTATATTTTTTTGGGATCTTAATTTTATTTTTGTCATTTGACCTTTTCTGAAAAGGTAAAGCACTGCGTTCACTTGAGCCACTTTTATTCTTTGTATGGCAGGTACATTTTTCTTGTTGTTAGCATCAATATGCCAGTTTTACAGAGTTTTATCAAGCATGCCAATTTGGATGCAATTTTATTATATAAGGCTGTTGTGACTGAAATTTTATCCAAGTTTTATCTACTGAATGTAGAACAGATTTCAGCTCACTGTGTTCAGAGAAGGAATCTGCTAAATGTGTGATTCACAAAAAAGCTGGTTAAAATAAATCATTGTGAACAATGTTGAACTGACGTGGTTCTTTTTTCCTGTGTGTGTGTGTGTGTGTGTGTGTGTGTGTGTGTGTATGTGTGTGTGTGTGTGTGTATGTGTGTGTGTGTATATATATATATATATGTGTGTGTATATATATGTGTGTATATATGTGTGTGTATGTGTATATATATATATATATATATATATATAGATATGTATGTATGTATGTATGTATGTATGTATATATATACATACGTATGTATATATATATATATATACGTATATATGAATATATATACGTATATATGTATGTATATATGAATATATATATATATATATATATATAAAATAAACACTTAATTGTAATTAACGTTTTTGCTTAAGTTAACTTAAAAATATTAAGTAAATTGAACCATTATTTAAAAACAAATAATTGTAATGGTGTAGGTTAAATGTACCAAGCATTTCAGCATTTCCCAATTAATATTTTATGTTGTTTTAACTTACATTTTCAATTGTATTTACTCAATTTTGTATGTTGCTGTAACATCTTTAATTGTTCATAACAACTTATTCCATTTTAGTTTGATTTACTCAATTAATAAGGTGTATTTAAGAGATGTGATTGTTTTTGCATTTACTCATTATTTTTGAGTGTAAAAGTGTTGCACCAAAATATTTAAGTAATTATCAGTTTTAGTTCTTAGAGTGCACTATGGCCCCGATCAAATCCGTGAGCTGGGACTTCTTATTCTAAACATAAACTTCAGTTACAGCAACAGACATTAACACTACTGGTGTCCCACACTACAACCAATGTCCACTGTGTGAAGGAGCCAAACACATGCCTTCTCCTCTCGCTAACTGAGATGAGCTGCTGGCATATGTGTTTTACATCTTTACTGTCCAGTCTCTCCTGGTGGACATGGCAACACGTTATTCATGGTTACATACAATTTTAGACTGATGTGGGCCAAAGCCTAAAACGATGTGCCGGGAGTTTGCTGTTCTCGCCGCTCAGATGTTTGAAGTTTACACAGCTACATTCACACCTGAAAATATGTTAAAAGTTTATTTTGCGACCCAGACAGAGAAATAAGAGTAATACTAAAACTAAGTAGCTGCAGTAGTAGTAGCCATTGTTGGAAACTGAAATTGACTGGGCCAATCTGGGATGTGGTTTTTCAATTTTGTTGTCCGGGTGGAAAAACGGGAGAAATTGGGGAGAATGGTGGCTCCAGGAGATTTTCGGGAGGGGCACTGAAATTCGGGATTCTCCCGGAAAAATCGGGAGTGTTGGCATGTATGGCCCTAGCATAGCCTGTAACGTTATTATGACGGACACATTTTATGAGTGAACTTGACTTTAAGTGACTTACAGGTTTCTTTGAAAAATACTTTCTTATATCCAGTTTCTTCCTTTTTTGCTGCCATCCTCTCGTCCTTGCAGGTCCGCGCAGTGCAGGCTTGCCGCTGCTAAAACTAAACAGAGCTCCCTGAAAGGCACATCCAATCACATTGGCCATATTTGTCACATGAGGTAGGACTCAAGTAGAGAACGTAATTTAACTCTTTGTGCACCGCTCGTCGAATGAGACGTTGACAGATTGTTTTTTTCTTTCTATCGGTTTTGTTTTTCTTTACTCGAAGCTGGGAGAGGGACAAAGGAATGCCTTTGATCACAGAGTTTGAAACAATGTAGAAGTGGTAAGCATAAAAATGACAACATTTAACAACTCCCTTTAACACCGCCATTATGAGAAAACAGTGCGGAGCATGCGCTTCAGACTCCTAAGAACAGGCCAAACCATGGTCTCACACTGCCACCTACTGGTACAAAAATGGAACGTCCGGTACAAATATCCCAGGGTAGTTACCAGGTTTCCTGTTAAAACTACTTTAGTTATTTAGGGCATTTCCAAATGGAAATATCACTTACATTGAAAGTAAAATTAATTCACATAAATGTGATCACACATTGGTGGGTAGCTGGTTTTGGTAGCTCCAAAACACAAACTTAACAATGTGGTGTATGCTGTACAGTGCAGCGAGGAATGCCCAGACCTCTACATTGGAGAGACCAAACAGCCACTTCACAAGCTCATGGCACAACATAGAAGAGCCACCTGCACGGGACAAGACTCAGCAGTCCATCTGCATCTTAAGGATAAAGGTCACTCTTTCGAGGATGCCAATGTTCACATTTTGGACAGAGAGGACAGATGGTTTGAAAGAGGAGTGAAAGAAGCCATCTATGTCCACTGTGAGCGACCATCTTTGAACGGAGGCGGTGGTTTACGACACCAACTGTCTGGCATCTATAATCCAGTTTTGAGTTCCCTCCCCAGACGCCTTAACGCCCACTCACATCCTGGGCCATCTGACCTCAGGAATTCACATGACAAGGTGGGGCCAGGTTTCACAATGAGCTCACCCGAAACCCTGGCTGATTAGGTCCCACACCCACTTTCACACCTTGACTCATGTGATTAGAGGATCACCAGAGGGTCCTTTGTCCCTCTTTGGGGGGATACTCCCACTGGGTTTAAATCTGGGACTCTCGGCCATTTGACCTTAGAACTGAAGAAGCTTCTCGGATGAGATGTGAAACGTCTTCAAGCAACTTAAAGAAGTCCAGACGCTTTTCTTTCCAAGCTCCTTAGACTACGATGACCTGGATGACTGAGAACCTTCACAGACTTAAGAACCTTGAGGTATTCCATTGTCTATAACGAGACCCTCAGTATATTTGGATCCTACGAAAATCGAATCATGCAGTGACCACACCCACACAAATGTGGCATCACTAGAATTCCCAGAATGTCTTTTTGATGGGACAGAAGGAGTAAAAAACATTGCATAAAGGGTGCTTGACATACAAGTCTCAGACTCGGTGGACAAAAATGAATTGCAGGGTCTTAGGAGGCTAGGATTGCTTTGAGAAACAAAAGTTTGGTTTCATACAGCTTTGCAAAGATTTGCAATATTGGTTTTTGCTAACAACCTATTTATAAAAGAATTGAATCGAGCCTGTAAAAATGACCCCTAAATTGTCATTAAGGCAACCTTACTATTATACAGCTGTTCTTACCCTATGCAGACACATACTATAACAGAGTATAATCTTTGGTTCATGAACCTACACATTTTGCGGTTTATTTACTACTTGTATGTATTTTCACAGAGCAAGAGGTGGACCACACATTTGAAGATCTTCTGGTTTTGTAACTGGGGCTGACTTCCTTCCACCACCTGGGTTCCCACAGTCCTGCTACAATGAATTTTATGATCAGGAGTCAGGGATATGCCGCATAGCATACACATCGACGTGCGGCTTATGATTTTATCTCTTAAGAGGTGTTGTAGATGAGGAACAATTTAAAGAACTTATGAACACTGCATTAAAAGAATCCCTGGGTTTTGGAAAGGGATAGCTGTGCATTTACATGAAGTCATGCTGCTGTACTTTGCAGTTAACTTTGGAAAGCTGTGGCCTTTCAGGATGAAGTTGGGTTGTTCTCAGTGTTCCTTAATGGGATTGCTCCTGGCACCCTGCCTTCTCCAAAACTGTGCATTTATAAAATGTATACCTCAAGGGCGTAGATTTGGTTTTGGCATTGGTGGGGACGGATGATTCAACCACTGAACCCTGCCCTGTTTCTTTTTTTTTCCTTTTTGTCTTTGCTTCTTGATAAAAAAAGGAGAAATACACTTGCCTACATATGCTATTCTACATGCTTTTAAACCATTTAAAATTACAATTCATAGTTTTATATGCGAATTATATAATGTTAAATTACGATTAAACAAATGTATTTTAGGCTTTAGTTTACTTCAGCCATATTCCATATAAATCAGGTATCATACAAAAATAAAAATAGCTTCAAATACATTCATGACAATAAAAGAATATGACTTTAAGGACTTAACAACATTACTTCAGTTATAGTACACCAACATCTCTGATACATTAGCACTAAGGGAACACTGAACGACCTGGTGGTTTTTGTCCATAAAACTACTCATCTAAGATTACCACAAAGTAAAAAATCTCTCAGCAAAATTATGCAAAATTTTAGGCACTATTGCCCCGATCAAATCAGTGAGCTGGGATTTTTTATTCTAAACATAAACTACTGTTACAGCAAACACATGCCTTCTCCTCTCGTTAACTGAGATAAACTGCTGGTTTTACATCTATACTGTCCAGTCTCTCCTGGTGGACATACAGCAGCATTGTTTAATCTCATTTGAGTCATTGTTGACCTTAGCCATGTTTTTAGTCTTCTGAGAGCACTGAAGCTTCTTTCAGCCTCAGTAGCTGTGTTTTATCCTCAGATTAAAATTATTATAATGTGCTTGATGTGCCTCACCTTTTGCCCTGGCTCTTCCCCTCTGACTGCACTAGGACATATTGCTACCTGATAAAATAACACATTGATTCGTGCCATATAAAAAGTGGGACATGTCAATTCAGATTCTTTGTCAAATATACACTAATGAATCAATTTACATCAGCAGCCTAACAATTGTTATCATAATAAATACTAGTTAATCTATAGCACCAAATCATCAGTCAGTCACCTGTGACCTCGCCTCTTCACCTCTGTCCGAGCTACAACATGGCAGAGCTGCCTCTGTCACCTGATAAATAACAGCGAGACATTCGAAATACATGCAGTCACACATGTGCTTCAAATACAGTCATGAACCAACAAGTCATCATCCAATTTCACCTGTGACCTTGTATCAACATTACTCTCTGAGCTTTGTGTTGGTTCTCCTGTCACCTGACAAACAGGACATACATGACAATAAGAATAAAATGTGCAGCTGCTTCAGTGTTTCTGTCAATTTGTGCAGATCTTGACTCATCAGTAATGTTTGTAGGGTGAGTGCATTTTTAAAACAATTTGTGCAAACTGCTCTACAAGGTGGAATATTTGCAAAATCATGACTACCTCATGATATTTTGTCTCAAAAATTAACCCTATAAATATGTCAGTACCATTAGGATGAAATTATTGTGTCACCAACATTTTAACGTTAGACATATAAATTTAACAGCCTCTGTAAAATAATATCCTGGCTTACTCGAGGCTGCCGTTTTCTCTGACAGTTTCAATCAAAATTAGAAATGCTACTCTGGGAGACTAGGATAACTAATAGTGCTGCCTGCTGTGCAGTTAGTTTCCAAAACACGTTATTCATGGTTACATACAATTTTAGACTGATGTGGGCCAAAGCCTAGCATAGCCTGTAACGTTATTATGACGGACACATTTTATGAGTGAACTTTGCTTTAAGCGACTTACAGGTTTCTTTGAAAAATATTTTCTTATATCCAGGTTCTTCCTTTTTGCTGCCGTCCTCCTCTCCTCCTTGCAGGTCCTCGCAGCGCAGGGTTGCCGCTGCTAAAACTAAACAGAGCTCCCTGAAAGGCACAGCCAATCACATTGGCCATATTTGTCACATGATGTAGGAGAGAACGTAATTTAACTCTTTCTGCACCGCTGGGTGAATGAGACGTTGACAGATCGTTTTTGTTTTTGTTTTTTTCGTTCTATCGGGTTTGTTTTTCTTTACTCACAGAGATCAAATTATTGGTGGGGACAATTCAATAATCGCTGGATATTGGTGGGGACGTGTCCCTTCCGTCCATGCCAAATCGACGCCCTTGGTATACCTTGAGAGACAAGCCGTGCACAAAATATTATGTCAAGAAAATATTTCAGGTATTGGAAGGAAAATAACAATTTATTCATCTTAAAATGGTCTTCTGAGAGACTGTTGTGCATTCACATTTAAGTATTCAAATATAATACACTACCTAGATTTCTTTTTTGCTTTGTTGTTTTTCTGACTTTATTTTTTTTAAATAAATGTACAACAGCTGCCTAAAAATGAAACTTTGAACCTAAATACACATTTTTCTTACAAAAGTCAAATATAATATTGTGAAGTCACTATTCATAGTGTCTTGTCTGTTTACAAATTTATAAATTATAATTTTGAGATTTGCCTGTTGTTGTCGAATGCTGGTATCGGGGATCCATTGACGAGGGCTGTTCAGTACACAGTTATGTGCTTAACTCCAGGTAAACTCCAGGTTCTCTGAACTTACTCTTATCTGTTCTCAAACTGAGAACTCAAATTTCATGTCAGAGTTCATCCACTCAGAGTTGAAAGCTAAGCTCTGAATTTGTTCAACTGCTTTTAAGAACAGAGCACAGGTTTAACTCAGCCTAACTTTCAAGTCAGATTTGGTCAACTCTGAGATTGGCAACTGACCTTTGACTATCAACTGTTCTTGAGTATTAATAAATCCGTTTGAGGACTGAGGAATGTGAACACACATATTATACACATATTGCAGAGATAGTGGCTGACGGCTAGAAAGCAACAGTTTCGGGGGGGGGTTTGCAAACATTTTCAAAAAATAAACAATTTCAACAAGATAAAGAGCACTGACATTTAAATGACATTTTATACAGATAAGGCACAAACTGCATAATTACCAAAGTAAAGAAAATTATATCTTAGACTTAGTTTGTCAGTGAACCGTGCTAAAACAATTCTGGGTAGCTTGGCCGGTTCTAGACAGGCATATATGAGGGAGAAATGTAAAGGAGGCACATAGTGGCAATGGAGGCGAGAAAGGTGTGGGGGTTGGGTGGGGTGCTCTTGATTAGGGCTGCCACAAATGATTATTTTAGTACTCAACTAGTGACCAATTATTTTCGCGATTAGTCACCTAATCAGATCATGCATCCATTTGACATAAAACTTACAGCTTATTGCACCAGCATGCATTTGCTTTTATATAAATATCATTAGGTTACAGCTTGAAGTGTTTAAGGTATGTGCTAATTAAAAATAAAGACAAGATGATAGTTTATTAAACTTTTAATGAAATTTGCAGATTGTCAAAAAACTGAAAAAAGACGAACAATAACATTTTGAATTATCTAAGTGACTTATATATCATGTTTAACCTGAGTAGCGAAAGACCACAGGCATTTGAAAACGATCTGCTTGGAGTTCACGGTTCTCGCCGGCTCTACTGACCCTTGAACCCCCAGCTAACTATCGAGCTGGTAGGTAACCGACATCTCCGAAAACATCGGAGTACTTTTGCAAATATGTGTCTTGATAAATCGAGCAGATATTTGAAGTTTACACAGCTACATTCTGAAACTATATGAAAACTTTATTTTGTGATATTAAAGCTAAGTAGCTGCCGCCATTGTTGGAAACTGGAATTGGCTGGGCCGCACTATGAATTCTAGGATAGGTTGGGCCACGAAGGATACACCTGACTCATTCTTTAAATCTGGAGAAATGAAGGACGCATTTGTCGGCCGCATTTGAAGGAGTCTTCAAACTTGGACAGGTTAACGGCAGTTGGCATCCTTGTAGATGCATGGCTGCCATCTTCTGTCTCAGTCCTTTCTTAAATCCTACTAGTTATTCCTGCGTCTTTCAGGATCTTACAAAGCTTATTAGTTAGCTTGGCTAATTAGTTGTTGATAATTTTGAAAGTCGAATAATCGTGGCAGCCCTATTTGGGATAACTGTTTTTGTCATGTAATTGGTTTGCACTTTGTCATGCCTCTACTCTGACTAATTTGGGTGTCCCACCTGAAAACTAGGCTTCTACTGGTCAGGCTTTTATGGTCACTAAGGCACGCAAATCCCCTGACCACATTAAGGTGGCAATCCCTCAGGGGGAAAACAGAAAAGCAAAATACAAAAAATGAAATAAATTATTCCTCATCAGATTCTAACAGCTAAAAGCATGACATTTACCTTAACTGGAAAGCCTATATCAAATATATTTGAAACCAACAATAACACTTCTTATTATTGCCAATATTAACAAAACTAAAAAGGGTAGGCCAGGTTATAAAGAAGAGAATTCACAAAATCTTAAAAACTAAAACTGAAAAATAGAAGTAACAAAATAAAATAAGACCTCTCAATATAGGCAATACTTATAAAACTAAAAAGGGTTGGCATAATAATAAAAAAACAAAACATAAATACCTGTTAATCGTGGTTTCATGGAAACTCAAATTAACAGGGAGACATAAAACGCACCTCATTTCCTGCACGGAGGCAGAGTGGATGAGACGTGAAACCTATCATTTAATTTGTGCCTTTTCCAGTGGATTTTTCAGCTACTATAGTGAATCTTGTCCATATTAAGTTTGTGGGTAATCTATTATTTTCTTTGTCAACTTCTAAAAGTTTGACTTAAGGGGGCACGACGTTTGTTTAAGGGGGCATTGACCCCTCTTGCGCCAGCGTGAAAAATAAGCTCAAAGTATCTACATCACACATTAAATTCAAAAGAAAAAAGTGAAATTATCAGGACTCTAGTCCTTATTTTCATGATTTAGCTCCAGCTAAGCTAATGAAACAAACAAAAGGGCCAGTATTGGGGAAATGTAAATTTGCTCAAGTAAAATATTATTATTTAATAAGAAATGAATCTATACAAGGTAATACAAAAACTCACAAACCTGCATGCTACCAAATATTTTTTAATCTTGTTTTGTATTCCTTTTTGTATGCCTGCCTACATGGATGCATTGTTGTCAACCAAAAGCTGGTGAGCTTCATAAAACCTAAAAACATTAATTGAACCGCAGAATGCATAAAAGAACCCCGTTTAAAATATAATATACCTCACTAGTTTTAAAGAATTATATTAAAGAATATATTAAATATATTAAAGAATTTCTACCAAACTACACAGCAAATTCAAAAGTGTTAAATGTATTGGTGTTAGTAGTCTTCTTGCAAAAGTAGAGTTAATTTTACTCTTAGTAGAGTCACATTCCTTTAATGTAACTCTGAGGTGTAAAATTATAGTAGTTAAAACCGAGTGTTAAAAATGAGTGTTTCTATGTCAAATCTGGAGGTGTTACAATGGAAACATTAACTCTTGAGCTCTTAACTCCGAACTCCTAGAGGGGCTATGACACTAATAGAGTAAATTCACAGACTCCGCCCCCAGCACCACAGATTCTGATCCAAGCTGAAGTGAAGCCGTTTAAGAACATTTTGCTCTACATATTTCTGAGTTGTTTTCCATGCTTGGTAAGTCATTTTTTCAAAGATTGTTTCACTTATTATTATTAGCTTTTACTTCTGTGGCTCTTTGGAGCTGAGACAAAGCTGTGTGAAAGGCATTAGCCATGTTGCTCGGTGATAGCATGATATTCTGTTTTAGCTAGCTGAAAGGTATTGTTTGCGGGCAAATACTACAGCCTTGAAAAAAGCTTGCATGTGAATTTTCAGTCAAATTTTTGGTCAACTTAAATACACCTAAAACAATGTCTAGAATGTGAAATGTTGGTATAATGGTGCTACTTGAAGCCTGAAAACGATCTCCTATAAAAACAAAACAAAACGAGCAAACAGCAGTAGCTGCTGTTTGCTGACACAGGGATATGTCCTGACTGGGTTCTATGTTAGCATTTAGATCCCTCCAGAGTTTTGTGCACACGGTTTAGGTAAAAATGAAAAAGGTTGAGGTTTTAAATTTGGTTCGGTATTACCTGTTGTCTGTGTCCTTGTCTTTTTGGAAAATACTTTACACAAGTAATGGCTCAAAAATGATTCCTTTTTCTACTGTGCTGCAATTGATTACCGGATTTTTTTGTGCAATTAATTAGTGTCAACTAATTTTTAATCGATTTTTAATCAATCTCCACACAGAATATGCCGTGAATATGAAGGTGGAATATGGGGGAGAGCAGAAGTGCGTTGAAGTTCCACAAAGTGACGAATGAAGGACATGCATATTGTATTGAAGAAATAAGTGATGAGAATGCTGTTATTTATTTGCATTTACCAGCTCACCTATGTCAGACTTTTTGATAAACAAAATTCTAATGAAAGTGAGAACATGTACATTGTTACATCTTTCAGAAAATGTTTTGAAATTGTGGTGCACAGTTCAGAATAAATGTTTTTCAAAAACCATTGCATCTTTTTAATGTTTATTGCCAAAGGAATTTCTAGAATTTCAGAACAGTAGAATTTTCACTTTTTAGAATTAATTAGAAGATAACTCTTATGTAGTTAAACTAAAATACTCTTTGAGAGTTAATATATAAACTCTTAACACCTAGTTAGCATTAGTAAGTGTTAAATTATCAACTCCAGATAGATTTGGTGTTTAACACTGAATCAGAGTTAACTGACCAACTCTCCAAAAAGAGTTAAAATAACACTTTCTGGTGTGGACCCATATAGACACTTTAATAGTGTTGAAATCAAATCTGACAGTGTTAATTTGGACATGCTGGATTTGCTGTGTACAACTGCAGCTGAACAAATGAGCTGTTGGTGGAACTTTACACTCTGAAATATTGAAAGATTTAAAGGATGAGACAGCTCAGCACAGCATGTTATTAACTTCACACATGAAGTGGTTCAGTTCAGTCAGACTTCAGTTTTGCAGCCACCATTTATATCCTGCTTCTTCATCTGGTCGTCACGGTAACTCTGGACTTTCCTCCAATGAATCCTGAAGTCTGTCAGTCCTTCTGACAGCATGAGGCCTGACAGCTGGACAAAATGTGCAGATGTCAGTCCTTCTGACAGCATGAGGCCTGACAGCTGGACAAAATGTGCAGATGATGAAAAACATGAAGCATAGTTTGAACTTGTGTCAAGTTTGTGTTGGTGACTGAACTGCTGACCTGCTGTGAAACCTGCTGCTGGATCTCTGTGCTGTGCATGTCTGCCTCTGACTGAAGCTTCATTTTCACCACTGTTTGCTTTGTCACTGCTAAAAATGAACCACATATAAAAACACAAACATTAGTGTTTTACATGATGACAGGATCTTACAGTGTTTGCATTCTGGACCTCACCTGTGAAACAGAAACAGTAGGCTTTGTAGTTACAGAGAGAATCAGACCATTTCCCTGACGATAAATTTATTGTGACACAGTACTGTGAATCGTAGTTATTAGGCTCAGAAGGCGCCCAGTTAGTGAACGTAGAGGTTGTGTTGTCAGACCAGAAGGCCCAGGGATCCCTGTAGAGACCAATCCACACATACTGAACCCCTGATCCATTCAAAGTGAGCGTGATGTTGGATTTCTCCTCTTTGCTTCTTATACTGGTCAGGTCTGTGTGGTATGTCCTGCAGTACAACTGAGCTGCTGACCAGGAGCGACTGTCCTTCACTAAGATGTAACTTGTACTGCTGGCTGTAAAAGATTCAAAAAATGATTAATTTTAAAACATGCCTAGTCTCATAAAATTTTAGGGATAACTGGGGCAACAAATCTCTTTTCCTACCATTGTAACACAGGAAAGGGTAAGAATCTCCACAGGGTCTATCATCCATCTGTGTTTGTCCCTGAAGAGCTACACAGTATTCATTTGCATTCACGCAGTCTGGTTGGCCGTTAGCCCAGATCAGAAATTCATGTGTACTGCCAACATAAAAAAGTTTTCCCTCCATGGACCATTTCCAGCTGTAACGATCATCATAGAGCCCTATCCAAGCTGCAGTATTGATCCTTGGTGACATTGAGAAAAGCAGTTGGTTGATGTCGCTGTTGTAGATGGTGACCAAGTCAGTGAAGTGTTCTCTGCAGTAACTCTGAGCTTCAGTCCAGGTCATTTTCTGGTTCACAAAGTGGTATTCTCTGGAGTGGGGAGGAAGAGTGGAAAGTCCTCCTGAGAAAAATAAAAAGCTTTTTTTGTGGAAACTGGGCTGTTAGAAGAGTCACTGAAAAAGACAACTTTACAAAAATAAAAATTAAAACCATTTAAATAATCATACTATACAGAGGATAACACGAGGTCGGAAGCAACAAAGTATAATTTGTCGTATAATTTTCAGGTATTTCAGGAATTTTACTCCTTAGGTTTTTAAACAGATATCATTTTGAAAGCAGGGTTGTTACTTTTCGTTTAACACATTTGGGGGAAGTTTGTATTTCATATTACTGCACGCTGTCAAACATCAAACTTATTTTAGTCCAATTGGAGGGAATAAAAACACATAAAAGAAAGCCGAGCTGGAGAATCCACCACCTGGACTTTTTCCATATAAAGAGATGAAAGAGGCTATCATGTTTGCTGCGTGGTAGGCAGAGATTGGACACAAATGCAGAACACAGAGAGATGAACTAAACGTGGAAAAACTTGAATACAGAAACAAAAAGTTGAAGCATAATAACTAGAGCAAGCAAACTAAGGAGTCAGGAAGTTTGAAAACAAGAAACAAAAAAATCTAGGAGCTACGGAAATAAAAACACAGAAGAAACACACAGCACTAAAGAAGTACAACAGGACAACTAACAGAGTGAAACAGAACACTTGAATATACATGCAAGACAACGGAAGGATGGGGAACAGGTGGTAACACAGCTGGGACAAATCAGGCATAACAAGATTAAGGAATTAAAGCCGAAAACATTGCAAAGGACAAAGGCTGTTAAAGTCTTTGTCCTTTGTAAAACAGAAAGCACAACACATACGCAAAGACACAGCTTCACTCTGAGACATGACTGACTATAGAACAGATTGAACATGGAGACACGAGTAATTAGACATGAGCTGTGGGACCAGGACAGACACAGAGAAAACATGGGATCAGACTAAACAAAGACTAAGAAAAACACAAAGAGTCAAAGAACTAAAATCACACTAAAAGATAACCAAAACCAGGAATAACAATCATCAAATATTAAATCAGGATCTGAAACACAAATCTTGGGTTGGAGACCCAGTACAGGCAAAAACATACAGTTTATGTTTAAATATATGTTGCAAAAAAAAAAAACAGTATAGTTTTAATTCTACTGTCACGGCGGGGTGGTAAAGCAGTGGAACCAAATGCAGACAGGGAAGGAGATGGAGCAGAGCCATTTTATTAAGGCTGATAGACGTGAACAAAGGCAAAAACAAGAGTGACAACTAAACTGGAACTCATCCTGGGAAAACTAAAAAACAACTGTGACTAAACATGATAACTGTGACAACTATGACTACTAAGATTGGTATGAGTACTATGAGTACAGTGACTTGCTATGACTGCTATGATTCCTATGACTCAAGGTGATAACACAGACATTCTGACAAGGATAAGATGGAACACTCAGATTAAATACACACAGGAGATGATCAAGGGAAATGGTCACACATAGGGAAACAACTGACAAAAATTGATCATAATGACACCACAGGGGAAGTGTAAACTAACAATGTAGAGAATGGAAACAAGACTTTCAAATTACACAGAAAACATGACAAGACACATGACTACATGAAGGGCAAGGGAGACCAAAACACAGGGGTCCAAACACAAGGGGAATATACTGAACAATAAACAATAACAGCAACCTTGGCATTATAGAAATTAACTAGATAAGCTAGAACGAAACTAGAACATAAATGAATAGCAAATTACAGTGAAACTCAAAACACTGGGTTGCATGACCCGAGACCATGACATCTATTTCTTTTTCTCTTCTTTTGTTGTCAAACAAACAACAACTATGTGTAAATTTAAAAGTTTGTTGACATTTTATTAGAACAATACAGAGGACTTTTTTTAAAGTTCCAATAAATTAATTCCATTAAATTCATAATTTTTGCCTCATAAATTGTTTTAAAATGTTTATGTAATGTTTCAAAAAAGAAACAAAAACGACAACAAAAACTATTTGTTTTAGTCAAATTGACTCTACGAATCGAAACCTTTCAAAAATGGCTGCCATAAATTTGAAATAAGTAGCAGGTACTTAGTATGCAAAATAGTTGAAGTTGATAAAAAAAAAATAAGTTGAGCTAGCCAAATGGAAGCAAATGTTAGATGACCATAAGCCTTTTAAGGTAGTAGGATTTTTTTTTTTTAAATCAAGTTTACATCACTCAATTTGTTTAATGGCATTGACGATGTCTGTACCTTTATTCTCTGCTGTCACGGTGCTGGGCCATGCGGCCCAGGGTTTACGTTCTGATGCATATTTTTGTATCCACATGTGTAGTTTAACGCAGTTGTTTTCTAGTTTGCAGTTTGGTCCCTTTTGTCATCTCTCCCTGGTCCGTGTGTCTACCTGTCATGTTTTCATGTCTCTGGTTAGGTTAAGTTCATGTTCTATCTCCATGTCTATGTCTCTGTGCTTCCTGTTTTATTTTGAAAGAGTATGGTGTTCTTTGTTCATTGTAGTTAGTGTTACTCTCCCCTGTATTGTCATTATGTTTCATTCTAGTCAGCTGTGTTCTCATGTGTCTCCACTTCCCCAGATCACCTCATGTGTGTATTTAAGTCCTCAGTCTTCCTTTGTTCGTGGCCGCGTCGTCTGTTCAACTACCCCCATGTTACGCCAGGTTTCAGGACTCTGTGCTGGTCATGTGCATGTTGCTTACGTGAATACGTTTCATAGTTCTTTGTTGTTCCAGCACAGAGTCCTGTTCATAGTTGTCTCCGTCATGTGCATCATTGTCACCCTGTCTTAGCCTTCCCTGCTGTCTGAGTTAAGTGTCAGTTCTTAGTTTTCCCAGTTCAGTTTCTAGTTTAGTTTTGCCTCAGTGCTTTCTGTTGTTTGCCACGTTAATCAGCCCAAATAAAGGCTCACTTTTCGTTTCAAGTTCAGTACTGCCTCCTCGTCTGTGTCTGCACCTGGAACCTCACACTCCCAGACACGGTCCGCCCACCGCAGACCGTGACACTCTGCAACATATAAGCCAGTTCTTTCCCTTTACAGTAATAGTTGTTACATTTAAAATCCTTACTCTCGCACACCATGCTGCTGTGATACCGGGTTCCTATTTACACATTTTCTCTAAGCCCAACACTTCGAACCAGCACCCAGTTGGCTGATAACACTGCTGATGGTAGTTGTTAACCCGGGGCCACCAAGAATCCAGTAAGCAAATATCATTCTTATCCACACATTTGATTTGGCAGTGATTTGATGTCAGGTGCCGTTCCTGATGCAACCCCCATTTTATCTGGTCTTGGGACCAGTACTAGGAATATTGGCTTGTGGTTAACAGCTAAGATAAGAATGAGGAAAAGAAGCAGACAAAAATGTAGATATCAAATAAATAGCTGGAGAAAGTAATTCAATAAATCAAAACAATAAATAAATAAATAAAGGAGGGTCATCACACGGTGGGCGGACAGCGGATCCAGCGAGGCCTCCACATGATGGTATTTTGTGTCGTCTAGCTGGCATATAATGATGTGCTGCGTGGTGGCTAGCTACACAGCTATGGTTAGCATAGACACAGCGAAGCTGGAAGATGAACACTCACTTTTTTTCCACTCAATGAGGGTTCCCGGTGTTTTTTTAATACTCCAAAAGAATGGTAAATGGCCTGTATTTATATAGCGCTTTACTAGTCTCTAAGGACCCCAAAGCGCTTTACATATACAGTCAGCCACACATTCACACACTGGTGATGGCAAGCTACATTGTAGTCACAGCCACCCTGGGGCGCACTGACAGAGGCGAGGCTGCTGGACACTGGCGCCACCAGGCCCTCTGACCACCACCAGTAGGCAACGGGTGAAGTGTCTTGCCCAAGGACACAACGACCGAGACTGTCCAAGCCGGGACTCGAACCGGCAACCTCCGGCGAACTCCCAACTCTATTTAAAATGAATTCAACATTTTTTTTCATAAATTGTTTTTGGAATGTTTCTGTAATGTTTCAAAAGAAAACCCCAAAATAACGAAAAAGGTTATTTGTTAAACTTTGTGCATAATGTTAGTGCAAGAACCTGTGAGCAACTGATAAAAGGACGTTTTACATTAACTTCACTGTCTTTTCTCAAAAAGACAAGTCTTTTATGTTTGTGGTCTAACTGACTACATGAATCACAATCTTCCAATGATGATGCCATATATTTGAAATACATATGTAAAATTACATTATATTTTTAAGTAGCAGGTATGCAAAAGAGTTAAAGTTGATTGAAAATAATAAGTCCAACTAACTAAGTGAAAGAAAATGTTAGGAGAACTGTTTTTTTAATTAGGTTTACATCACTTAATTTTTTTAACACCAGTAATGATGTATCTACCTTAATTCTCTCCGGCATATCAGCCAGTACTCTCCCTTTACAATCATAGTCTCTATATTTAAAATCCTTATTCTCACACTCCATGTTGTTGTGAGACAGAGTTGCTATTCATACACATTCCCCTATTCTCCTCCTTTGGTTAAGCCAAACAGTTTGCATCAACACCCAGCTGGTCAACAGCACTGGTGTTGGTCATTTGTAACCCAGGCAGGCACTAGGAATCGGAATACAAATATTAAAAAATGAATTTAAATTTGCAATGAATGCAGGTATTTTGGTATAAGGAGAAAAGGGTTTTCTCTTTGCCCTTGTGCCTGATGTTTTAATAAATTACATTTTAAAAACCTTATATGTAATCAAATTACCCAAATGGCATCAGTTTGTCACTGTGTGTTCATATGCTATAATTTGAATGCTTAAGATAATTATTACTGACCTGAGAGCAGTAGGATGAGCAGTAAACTAGTTTCTTCCATTCTTTGCGTCTGTATAACAGATACAGTCATCACGATTACTGTGCCATATTTATTTATGATATAAGATTTTTATAATTTAAAATTTCTTATCTCCATTCTAATAGCTGCTTGGTATATATTTAATATGTATATGCAAAATAATCATATGCAATAGTTTTTCAATGTTTACATGTATCTATATCTATCATGTCTTAAAAAATGTTTAAATAATCATTTATAAGTTTTATCATTAATAAAGTAATGATGTATAACTTACCTGGCAGAGAAGAAGACAAATATGTTTTAAATTATACTTCTTTATAATTTATTATCAAACATTTAGAATTTTAAATTAGTTTTGAGTGGTACCACGGACCTGCGTCTCTCTGGCTCAGACACAGAGTGCTGCCGCACCCAGACAGTAAACACTTTTATTACATGTCATAAAAACAGAATGTTAACGTGATTGGTCAAAAAGCTCAAAAGCTCATGTTTCATCTCCTGCACCTTTCAGACATCTCCCTATAAGGAGGCATTGCTTCTCACATCACCATGGCAACCATCTCTTGTCAGGCCTGTAAAGCGAGCGGTGGCCATTCCCTAATAACTGATTGATTGCTCTGTTTTTTTCTCTCAGAGAGTCAGCCATACTTCTGGTGCCATCTCTAGTCTAGTCTCTGTCTATTTATGTCCTATAAAAGAATAAATTCTAACATGCCTGAAGCTGACTTTAAACAAGGTTTTTATTTAATCTTCTAACAGATTTTACTGTCAAATAAGGACACCAAAACAGAGTAAATATCCTCTGGAAAATCGAGACATGTGAAGTTAATGATAGTTCAGATTACAGACTGTAGTTAAGGAAACGCTGTAAACTTTTATCTAGTATTACAAGTATTATACTTGTATTGTATGTTCTGAGCTTTGATCAAAGGCAAAATCAGTTTATTGATTATTCACCTTACCTTCTGTAATTTAAGATTAAGATCTCTTATTCGAGATCTCCCAAAATTAAATGTAGTGGCATTTTTCTGTCATGTAACCATACCTATGCTACTTTAAACCCATAAATTCTGCAAGTGACGTGTCTTGATGCTTAAAGACGCATAAGCAAGGTTACATAAAGGTGAATCTACTTCACCAGCATTCAAATCATTAGGGATATTAAGCTGTTAAAGTAGGTTTTAAAAGAAAGGCAAATAAGGTCAGATGTGGTTCTAGGAACAAACAACTTGGTTAGTGGGAAGAAGTCGGGAAGGATTATAGAGTGTGTGCTTATAAATTGTCTTCATGATTCAGGGAATTGAAGTTTTTATTAGCAAGCAATTTGTTTTTACAAACTACTTTCTGTTTTCTGGTAAAGAAATATCATTATTAAAGCAGAGGTACTGATTGAATGGAATTAGATATTGTACAAGTACTGTCTAAATTTTAGGAATACTACTGTGTCAACGTTGTGGAAAAAAAAACTTTGTACAAAGCACAATAGAGATTGACAGACCACGTGGCTTTCGTGCATTGCTTTGTGGGTACCCGTGGCAACAAAATCAAAACACTGCATCAAGCGCTAGTATTTCCAGCACCAATCATTAATTCTGTGGTTTTAATCCCTACTTGCATTGTATTTGCCCCAAAAACAGTTCTGTACAAAATGATGGAGAACATGGCAGGTCCGTACAAAGACAGACGTGACGAAAAGGCAAAAAAAAAAGGATGAGGAAAAAATCAAAGGAGTTAAAGGGTCAGACCCATACGAGCATACAGAGTGGAGTAAGGACGTTAGCGTGCTGCCCAACTTTCATCACGCACATATTTATTATTATATGGTCCTAAGTTTTAGTGCATACACTCAAAAAATGTTTAGTAACTTCAGACCACTGCAACAAGTCCAGGTCCAGTTTACTTTGATTATTTGGACTATTCCATTTCACAGCTGTTGTTAATTTTCTTCCTTTATCTCCTGTACAGGCCAACGCAATCTATTTGTTGTTTCAAATATTTCAAATGGCTGTAATCCAGGCCTCCGTCGGCTCTTTGTTACTTGGGAAACGTGGCTTAAACAATTTCTCTTCCACAATGTAATCCGATAAAAAACGATCTCTTTACCCGTCGGCTTCCCGTGTCTGTCATGAGACCGGCTATTGCAGTTAATAATACAACAGCTTCTTGCCATTTTTTGTGTTTCTTTTTATCGCTGTGTGACTGTTTTTGTTAGATTTGTATTGTGATTGTCATTTATGCTTAGAAATATCTACCCATATATGCTTAGAGTTTTATAATCAGGTGTAGAGTGGTAGAGGTTTTGATCCTTAATAGTCTGCAAACTTTGTGTGCATTCCAGAGCACTGTAGCATTCTTGGAGCATGGGAGAGGTCGTATCTTGTCTTATTGTTTATGGTAGGACAAACGTGTTTTAGTCTAAGTGCCTTTTGTTTAGATGGACAGCTTTGGGGAGTCTTCATGGGGTCACATCTTGACCCCACAAACACATTCTCACACACACACACACACACACACACACACACACACACAAGGTATTCTTTGTTCACATGCATACCTATGTAAGATGTTATATGTTAATGAACCTATGCATATTCATGTAACCACAATAAAAGAGCAGTGTTACGGGAGAGCGGATGAGAGCAACTGGGGTCAAGCGAAGGAACGGCGCCTGTCCAGTTCTCTCCCGTGCACGTAAAACATAAAGAACTTTGCCTACTCGTGTCTTGCTTTGCTGTGTAATTACATTGTCTTTAACGTTCCAGCGAATAGGGTTAAGCTACAAACCTATCAGTTTTCATGCGAAAGCCTGCGTGCGCTAGTACTGCTTGCCACGTGTTCCCAGAATCCTTTGCGGTTTTACCCCTGAATGACGTCACATTTTCAATCTCTATTAGAAGTGTTTCTTCTGACAAAGACTTGAAATTTTAAAGAGCAGCTAAGTGAATAAGGATCTGTGTCCACACTTTGGAGCTTTTGTCCTCATTGTCTGTCCAAAATTCTCAACGACGCTCAATGATCGTAACGGTTAACCCTCTGAAGCGTAACCTGTCGCTGGTGTTAGACAGGTGTTCACCTTTTTTAAATCATCTATAACTCCTGTAATGAATGAACTATTTGATCAACAGGAAGAATTCCAACGCTTCCTGAAAGCAGTGACTATGCACTTTTCTACTGTAGCCACACAAAAACAAAGGTTGATTGAGAGAAGAGGGAATCGGCAAGTGTGATGCAGCTCTACAGAGAACTGATTTTTCATTCAACATTCAGGATCTTTTTTATTGTTTTGCCTTTGCTGTATTGTTTTCTGTGTCATTTCATGATATTTGGATGTTGACCCGCACCTGTGATAAACACAATGATAACTGTGATCGTAATATAACTGACAAAAGGAGGATTGTTGCTTTTAGAAACTGTTGGAATTTTTCAATTGGCTTGATGGCTCAAGATTTTGCAGCAGTCTGACCCAAAATCTGAAGTTGAATGGCCTAATATCCATAGTTCAAAATCACCCCCAGTGTACAAATCTTTCTCTGCTGTGGTCAAAATGCTCTCAGCTGTTTTTCGTTGGTAGGGGAGAACATTTTGTTTCACTTTTCTTTAACATATCATCATTATGAACATGAACTTTTCATTTCAAGACCCTTCGTTTACCATGTCTTTGAGGATTGGCAAGTGGCAAAGGGCAATCTGCTATGACCCTCTAAAGTGGTGATACGGGATTGTAAAATCTTTCCGTAGGAGAGATCAAATGTGTAAACAACAGCTATGTAATATGTAACCCAGGACTATGCTGTGATCTTCAGAGAGACTGCTGTCAGTGTTGCGATGGCTTCTCTCTCACTCAAGCTTGGGTTTATTAAAAGATGTTGGCTACTGCTTATTATCTCTGCAGGCTTTATTAATTACATTTCCATAACAATGTGGTACTGTGGGCAGGATGGTCCATGTGGTCACTTAAAAACAGATCCTCAGTACCTCAGTCCTGCTGGCTGTCGAATTGAGAAAATGGAGAAGGTGAAGGATTGTGTGTTTTAGCGACCACTGACACCATCTAAAGCACACCTTGTTTAAATCTCTATGGTTATTTTATCAAGTTATTTTCATAGACTTTTAATGATTGTAGTAGAGTGTGTAGTAGAATAGATGGCAGACATTTTGTGTCATAAGCCACCGCCTCTGTTAAAAGATGGTTGTTCACAGTGGACATAGGCTGTGTCCCAATTCAGCGACCGCACGCTTCGTAGTGCACGTACTTCGTTGACTACTAACGATGGGTGCTACGACTGCGAGAAGTGCAGAAGTGAGACGCTTGTGAAATGGGACAGTCTGGTCTTCATCGTGCTGCTCAGGTTCTCTAGCAACCATGATACTAACCACAAGAAACGTTTCATACAGCATTGTTTGACAGGAAGGAGAAAAAGTGTTTATTTGTTCGTTTATTTTTTTTTATAACATCACTTTGATTTCATAAGTATGTAAAAACATGACTGTTGGGCTTCATTTCTGTAGTGAACAGTCATTTTAAGATTAGCCAGTAAATAACAATTAGTTAATGTTGTTGTAACACAGTAAGGGGAATTGTTGAAAAGAATATATGAATGGGCAAATAGGTTCGACTATAGGAGCACAGGGGTGTGTTTATATGAGACACAGAGACAACAATGTAACTGAAAGAACCAGCCGACTTTAGTGAAATAAACCATACGGTTGACAAGCACAGGTTAAATACACTTTACAATGGTAGAAAGGAAACTTACAAAAAAATGAAAAAAAAAAAAAAGTAAAACACATAAACTACTAAAACAATGACTTGGCCAAGTGTTACTTCTGGTTTTCAATGTAGGGTTTCAAAGCTCGGGTGCACCCTAGTAACCTGACTCTTTAACTCTTATAGAAACAGATTACACAAGTCCAGTGTACATTCAAATGAAAATCTCACACTCTTTTCACATGTGGAGAATGTTCTACACAACAGCTTATTATTCAAAGTCCCAAATATAAATGTCCAAGGGGTAAAGTCCAAAAAATTCCCAGGGTGTGAAAGAAAATACCGGTGAGAGAATGTCAGTCAGTGGTCTCATGTATAACCAGCTGTGTGTGAAAGTGTGAGTGATACAGTCCTACCACGCCGCAAGGTGCAGCAGATCATCAAGTGGAAAAGAAGGGAATCTCAGTCTCTCTAAGTCCAGGTGGGAAGGCTCGCCATTTATTTCACTGGAGGAATCCACCTCAGGAACAATTCAGCATACAAAAAAAAACCTGACCTGTAGACAGACAAGGTCAGAACAGCAATTCAAATATTTATTACGCTGTTCTAGCTATAATTCACAACTTAGGTTTTTATTGAAATCACATTCGACATCAATCAGCAATTAAAATACTCTAATTTGCAAAAATAAAACATCTCTTTTACACTATGCATTACTGCAATATATTGTCAATATTCTTATTTGTACACTGCAGAACACTTCTTCAAATATAATATGAAAACATTACAACTTACAACCAAACTAAGTAAAGTTATTGCATATGCAACAATTATTAATCAAACAATTCAAATGAATTCAGTTACTGAACAATAAAGTGCAATACACGCTTAAACTGAGACATACAATATGTGTAAACCGATCTCAGTGCATCACGGCCGAGGACAATGGTATGGTGTCTCTCGGTCGGAAAATGCAGGGCTCTAAATAACCTAACGGGACATGGGTTTTTTTACTTTTTAATGACAGTAATACGACGTGAAGGAAAATAAACATAAGTTGCGCTTCTAGTGTTACCTTATTTCTGGAAGCAGACTGAGATGAACATTCAGGCAGTTGATAGCAACCAGAGCTAACAAAGGCTAACAGTTTAGCTCCACGCGGTACTTTCTAAAGTCGCCAATTGCAGCATTCGCCTGTTAACTCACTTTGGCTACTTCTAACATGAAAGGTACCTGATAACCAGCGAACTTGTGTGCAGCACAGTTGGTTGTAACTTATATCTAATACTTTTTCCAACTCAAAAACTTCAGTCTCTCAGGGATCAAAGTTTTGCAGCGCAGCTCTCTGTGGCTGTATCCCAATACAGGGTCTGCAGCCTTAAAGACCGCATTTTAAGGGTGATTACGTCACAGCGACACGACGAAGGCTGTCCCAATTCAAAATGGGGGGAAATGCGGCCCTCAAATGCGTCCTTCATTTCCCTGAATTTTAAGGATGTGGCTTAATTCCAAATTCCAAGCTTCTTCAGTTCAGAACTGAAGAAGCTTCTCGGATGAGAGGTGAAACGTCTTCAAGCAACTTAAAGACGCTTTTCTTTGCTTGCCTCTTTTGACTACGATGACCTGGATGACTGAGAACCTTCACAGACGCTATATAAATGCAATCCATTATTATCATTTTTATTAACTTCTCCCCATAATTCAACCTTATTGAATAATAGGGTAGTAACACTTAATCAAAAATTACTTTTCAAGAGCGACTGGTTTAAACAAAAAGATTATATTCGTAACAGATTTGTTGGATGATAACGGTGTCATTCTAAGTTACACAGAATTTTCAGAAAAATATTGTCTAAACTGTTCTCAAAGAGAATGTAAAAAATTTTGTAACCTGGTCCCACTGCCTCTGCTTCATTAGATTAAAAACTTTATGATATACAATAATTTCTCATCAGTGCTCCCAAATGTATTGCTAGGACAATGTCAGCTGTTTGATAAAAAATGCAATAATCTATTTATTAGTAGTTTCTTCAAAGACAAAATATTTCATAGTTATGACAGAATGGTTACATGACATGGTTCTAATTTAGTTATTTCAGATACACTGGATAAAACATACTTTTATCCATAAAATTAATCCTGTGGCAGAATTTCTAAAGAAGAGATTTGGCTTTGAGGTGGATCAGTGTTCTTTTTGTACTGATGACAATGAAACCCTGGAGCATCTTTTTTCCTATGCCCTATGACACAATGCATTTGGTGTGACTTAAAAAATTGGATTTCCCTAAAAATTAATGATGTGCCACCATTTGAATTACACCATATATTTTTTTTTATATGGATCATCTAGCATTGGGTGTCTCAGACATAGTTAACATCATCATACTTTTGAGTAAATATCATATCCATTGTGCTAAATGGAGGAATGCTAAGCCTTCTCTCCCGGGTTTTATTAATGATTTTAAGATTATGTTCAATTAAAACGCCTTCCTGTTCAACTGAAATGCCTTGGTTTTTCAGTGTTGTTTGTGAGAGCGTTTCAGTAGTTTGTGTGAGAGATAAAATTTCAGTAGTGTGTGTGAGAGGTATAATTTCAGTAGTGTGTGGAAAAGTGGAAAGTATTCCTGAGAAAAATTTAAACAAGAAATTATAGTGGAAACTCAGCTGTTAGACGAATAACTGAAAAAGACAAATTTAGAAAAATAAAAATTAAAACCAGTGAAATAGTCATATATATGGAGACTACTATGAGGGTGGAAGTAATAATTTGTTATGGCATTTAAATTGAATTTTCAGGTATTTTATTTTTACTCCTTCATTGTGACTAGTCGGAAAAATTTTGTTTCAGTCCTTAAAATATGAAACACAGTTTAATTAAATGGATATCAAATAAATAGTTAGACAAAGTCATTCAATAAATTAATGGTGGCATGGTGGTTAGCACTGTTGCCGTACAGCAAGAAGGTCCTGAGTTCAATTCCACCATCAAGCTGGGGTCTTTCTGTGTGGAGTTTGCATGTTCTCCCCGTGTTTGCGTGGGTTCTCTCCGGGTACTCCGGCTTCCTCCCACCGTCCAAAGACATGCAGCTTGTGGGGATAGGTTAATTGGATAATCCAAATTGCCACTAGGTGTGAATGTGTGAGTGAATGTGAGTGCGAATGGTTGTCTGTCCCTGTGTGTTAGCCCTGCGACAGTCTGGCAACCTGTCCAGGGTGTACCCTGCCTCTCGCCCTATGACAGCTGAGATAGGCTCCAGCGCCCCCCGCGTCCCTGAAAAGGATAAGCGAATGGATGGATGTTTCTATGATATACTGACGAACAAGTGTTTTATAATGATCATTTTTCAAAGATTTTTATTGACAAAAAAACAACATGTTGTTCTGGAAGTAGTGCCACTAAATATAATGGTATTTCTTGTCATCGGACCATACCTATGTTTCTTTAAAACCAAATTTTCTGTAAGTGGCGTGCCTCAATGCTTAGAGAAACATAATCAAGGTTAAACAAAGGTGATTCTACTTCACCAGCATGTAAATTATTAGGAAAATCAAGTTGTTAAAATAGGTTTAAAAAAATAAGCAAATAAGCTCAGGTGTGGTTCTAGGAACAGACAACAGGGGTGTTAGTAGCAAGAAGTGGGGAAGCATGATGGATTCTGTCCTTGTCATATGTCTTCATAATTCAGGGAACTGAACAGTTTATTGGAGGACAGTTCCTTTTTACCAACTACTTTTTGTTCCCAAGTGCCCATGGCACTTTTTGTGCCATGGCTCTGGGGAGCCCATGGCACACCCATGTTTCTGCCTGTAGAACTGACCCTTGTAAGTGAAGTAGGTGAAGTGGGCTCCCCAGTTTCACCCATCGTGGCCAATTTGTACATGGAAGAAGTGGAAAAGAGGGCTTTGCTATCCTACCCTGGAACACCACCAAGTCATTGGTTCAGATATGTGGATGACACCTGGGTGAAAATCAAATCTCAGGACGTACTACATTTCACGGATCACATTAACTCGATGGACCGAGACATCAAATTCACCAGGGAGGATATGAAAATCTAAAAGCTGACGTTGTTAAAGGATTTTTATATGTATTCTGCTCTATTGAAGTTAAAAATCCCTAGTTGTTTAGCTTCATTCAAAACTCCTATTTCACTGTGTTTCATGACAAAGCTTGCATCAGGAAATACCACAGGAAACCTCCCCCTTGCTGAGTTTGCTGAGATAAGCTTGACCAGTTACTATTTTTAACAGTTTGAACATATGTTTCATGCTTATCACCTTGTAAGGAGTTGGTTTTACTCACAAAGGGCGCCGCCCCGACATATTTTAGGAAGGAGCAATGTATAAATAAAGAGGGAACTGATGGCTCAGTGTGAGTCTCCACTGAGATCACCCATGTATATACATGTTTGAGTTGTGTCTTCCTTTGCCTGCTGAAACAATTCTTTGACAGACATGTACCGTAAACCTACACATACGGATCAGTATCTAAGGTTTGACTCTCATCATCCACTGGAGCACAAACTGGGTGTCATCAGGACACTACAACACAGAGCGAACACCATCCCCACTGACACAGCGGCCAGGGAGGCAGAAGAACATCACATCAAGAAGGCCCTGAGTAAATGTGGTTATCCCAGCTGGACTTTTGTCAAAGCTGGAAAAACACCTAAAGAGAGCTCCAGCCGATCCAGGAGAGAAGGACAACCGCTGCCCAAGCGAAAACCTGTAGTGATCCCGTATGTGTCAGGAGTATCGGAACAGTTGAGACGCATTTTTTCTAAACACCGGGTCTCTGTGGCTTTTAAACCCCAAAATACGCTGCACCAAAAGCTGGTTCACCCCAAGGATCGGGTCCCCCGACACAAACAGAGTAACATAGTGTACGCTGTTAAGTGCCAGCAGGATTGCCAGGATTTATACATCGGGGAAACCAAACAACCTCTAGCGAAGCGGATGGCACAACACAGAAGAGCCACCTCGTCAGGCCAGGACTCTGCAGTCTATTTACACCTACAGGCCAGTGGACACTCTTTCAATGATTAAGTATTATCTTGGTGCCTTGCAACACTGGGGGTTAAGTGGAGCTTCAGCTCCATAGAGATAAATATGCTGGACGACAAAAGTTGTAATGAGCCACTATTCCTACAAATCATGTGAGAATGTAGGGGATATTTTCAGAAGCATGTTTCCTGACAGTGACATAGAAAAACAGTTTACTGGTGAAGAGAGAAAAGTGGCATACCTCACTGCATTTAGGATTGCTCCTCATTTCTCGTCACTAATGAAAGATAAAGCCAAGAAAGACGTCTCATTGACGAAAGTCTGGACAGGGAAATGAAGGAATGTCAGCTTGACATGCACATGAGATTATGGAATGATAACCAAGTAAAATCGCGGTACCTGACATTATTTTTCATGGGTCATGACACTGCAGAGCAAATGTATGAGAAGATTGAAAAAAGATGTTCTGATATAGGCTTCCAGAATCTGATTCATTTGTCAATGGATGGTCCAAATGTGAACTGGAAGACCTTCTCACTGGCCCAGCATAACATTGAAGAACAAACAGGCTGTTACGGCCCTAGCAGGGACTCCTGAAGGTGCCTGTTTGGCCGTGTCCTACGATTTCTTCTGCCAGCTGCCTCACATCAGCAAGAAAAGGTATTTAAGGGAAGAGAAAGGTGAGCTCTGGTGCCAGAGTGCCATGTGAGTGGTTGCAGCTAGTGAGCTGTATTTTTTAATTGCTTGCTCCTGCTCTGTGAAGAGGAGTGTATTTGGTCACTAATCTCTTTTTGGATTTTCAGTTTACTGACCAACGCTTGAGTTTTGTTTTGTTTCTTTAAATGGTGATAGCGGCTTATCCGTCTCTTTTAGTTAGTACTTGATTGAAACTTTAATAAAGCTCTTTAATTTAACTCTTTTGCCTCCTTGTTTCCTTTTTCGGACCTGGACACTTTTTGTTACTTTCCCTCATCACCTTGACCCTTTAAGGGGAACGTAACACAGGCAAAAACATGTTAAATGTTGGAAGTTGTGGTTTGCATAAACTACATAATGCCTTCAGAGCAGAGTGTGCAGCCACAGACTAGGAGCTGGAAAATGCTTTGTCAAGCTGTAAATGGCTAATCAAGGATGTTCCAGCATGTAGGGAAGATGACACAGAAGTCACTGGTTCCACATCCTTTCTTCTTTAGTTCTATAATCATTGATGGCTGGAAAATGTGGAGATGGCTGAGCACGCTCTTCAGATTTTGCCCTTTCTGAAAATGTATATCGGTGCTGCCAAAAAAAAAACACTGTAACAGAGCCAACAACAAAGTCTTTCAAAATGGCTCAGATGATTCTGAAAGATGAACTTTTCCCAGCAAAGCTCAACTTCTTTATAATGTTAGCTAGGGAAATCACTCCATTTTTAAAGTTATATCAGACTGACAAACCCTTGCTGCCATTTTTGTGCAGTGATCTCATAAATATCCTGAGGAGTTTAACTGATAAGTTTATCAAGCCCATTATTATGAAGAATACAGCTACCCCTGTAAAGCTTCTTCAAGTTGACTATACTGATCCAGTCAACCAGATTGATGTCACCAAAGTGAGAGTCTGATTTGTCACAGAGTGAGCGCTAGAAGAACACATAAAGAACAACTTAGGAGCTGTGAAGCTGAGACTTGAGTTCAGGCAGAACTGTAATGTATTTTTGTTGAAGATGGTTACCAAAATCTTTGAAAGTGCACCACTTAAATATCCTGTGAGAAGGCTGTCGGTTATGGATCCAAGGGTGTTCCTCAAAAGCAAAGAGTTAAGTGTCCGAAAACTTACCACTATTCTACGACTCCTTGTGGAAGCTGGCTGCGTCGAAGAAAAATGCTGTGAATAAATTCTCAAGGAGTTTGACCATTTTTATGACCACATCATTATTTCGGATTCAAATTCTTTCAGGAACATCAACCCACTATGTGGAAGGTTGGATGAATTTTACAATGAAAATTTATCCAACAAACCAGACTTTCACTACCCATAGAGATTGAAAACGTGATGTCATTTCTGGGATAAAACCGCAAAGGATTGTAGGTAGAAGTGGCAAGTGGTACTAGCACGACGGGCTATTAAAAGTAGAGGTGGGTTTTGATTATCAATTTATCAATTGAAATCTATTCTAGCTTTGATTACGTAATATCAATTCATTAAAATCCTCAGTCGATTCTTAAAACTAAATTTATTTTGCACGAAATGCCAGAATCTCAGGTTAAACCTCACAAAATTTCAACACCCACCAAACAGCTAAAATAGTAAATGAGATGTGAACACAAAGTACGGACCCGCCGACGGATCAGAATCAGTGAGATGTGGCCTTTCTCACCCGACGGCACGGGCACGGTCGGGGCTGAAAGCCGACAACTCGCTGATTCTGATGATTCCTGATTTGATGCAAAAGACGATCCAAACTACGCTTCACATTTCATTTCACATAAACATCGTCATGAATTCCCTCTTACTTACAGTTTTCTTCCACCACGATAAAATCACATTTCACGCAGAGCTTGCTGTCTCTTTCTCTCTGTGTGTTCTTAAAGAACAATTTCCCAGCTAAAAATCTGTTTTCTGTAGTGATGGGAATTCTGACTCTTTTTACAGTAGTGAGCCGAGCCGAAAGAGCTGGTTCTCAAAAAAGAGCCGGCTCTTTCGGCTCCCAACAGGCTCTTCATGTTGTTTTGTTGCTTTAATTATTTTTTGTTATCAACAACTATATAAAATTATGCACAAAATAAATTACTAATGTAAAACAACATGGTTTTCTTTATATAATTACATATAAATATATGCGGTGGCTCCCAGAGACAAAACACGTACAAACTCCAAAACACATTTCTAGCGTTAATTGAACTTCCAAAACAGAGCTACCTAGATCACTTAAATTACAACTGAAAGCATATATGTATTGTTTGTGTATTTATACACAGGTACTCATATATATTGAAATAATTTTTTAAAAAAAGTTCATTTACCTGTTACTACCATACACCAAATCGTGTCCACAAGGTAACAAAAGCTCAGCACTGCCCCTAGCATCCTGGAGCATTTCTGTTGTGTTTTGGAGTTTGTACATGCTTTGTCTCTAGGGGCCACCATAAATATACCTTTATTTATTCACTCCGCATAAAATGTAATAACTAAATAATTTAATACAAAAAACAACTATTCACATTTCAACTTTTAACTACTTAAATTTTCAGCTTTTTCCTTTTAAACAAATTTCAAGTGAAACAACACAAAACACTGCAAACCACAACACAATTAAATATAAATTAAAATATGGAAAACAAAAGGAAGAAACACATTCTCTACTACTACTACTTTATCAGCATTGGGGAAAAAGTAGTGATAGGATTTCCCGCTCTTTTTAGAGAACTGGCTCTTTCGGCTCGACTCACTAAAAAGAGCCGGTTCTTTCGGCTCCCAACGGGCTCTTCAGGTTGTTTTGCTGCTTTAATTAATTTATTATTAACAACAATATAAAATAATGGACAAAAGGAATTACTAATGTAAAAAACAAAAGTGGTTTTATTTATATATGTTTATATCTAAACATATGCGGTGGCCCCTAGAGACAAAACACGTACAAACTCCAAAACACATTGCTAGCGTTAACTGACCTTCCAAAATAGATCACTTAAATTACACAACTGAAAGCATATGTGTGTTGTTTGTGTATTTATACACAAGCACTCATATATATTCAAATAATTTAAAAAAAAAAAGTTCATTTACCTGTTACTACCACACACCAAATCTGGTCGTTGGTACTTCCTGGCTTATGTAGCCACTAGGTAACAAAAGATCAACACTGCCCCTAGCATCCTGGAGCACTTCTGTTGTGTTTTGTATGTGTTTTGGAGTTTGTACCTGCTTTGTCTCTAGGGGCAACCGTAAATATACTTTTATTTATTCACCCCACATAAAATGTGATAAATAAATCATATAATACAAAAAAACAACTATTTAAATAATTTAAGCTATTTAGATTTTCAGCTTTTTCCTTTTAAACAAATTTCAAGTGAAACAACACAAAACACTACAAACCACAACACAATTAAATATAAATTAAATTTGAAAACAAAAAGAAGATACATTCTCTGTCATATGGGCCTGCATGAATAAACTTTCTGTATCCTATATCATTCACAACTGAAAATAGTTGTGGATGATTACTATACCTTTCTAATGTGACGTTGTTTTCCCTGGCTCTCTTTCTCTGTCTCTCCCTCCCATTTATTCTTACAATAATCACACGGTATCTGTAACAGTACATTCAACGGCTGCAGCTCTCCCGCTGCCAGCCATACACGTCACCACCACCAACCCTGCAGCAGCATCGCAGAACACGCCACTCCACATATCCTCATCTCCCGCTTCAGGCTGCGGAGCCGAACCTTCTCTCCACTCCGCGAGCAGGCGAGAGAATTGGCCCGGACCATCAGCGCCCCATGCCCCGGCCCAGCGTCGGGGAAGTGTCCACTCAGGCGGTCACCGGTGCCTCCAGCTGAAACCCTGGAGCTGAACTCATGTGGCAACCAGCGGCGGCGTGAGCCGGGGCTCACAGGCAGCTGGGCAGATGGCCGGCACGCAGAACCATGCAGCTTGCCAGCCTCTGTTGGAGGAGGCCGAAGCGGACAGCACGCCGCCCTCGAGTGTGGCAGGACCCCCGCGCACCTCGACCTCTGTCTCCAGGTCTCGCTGGCGCACCCGCCTCAAGCTCACCCCGAACCGCGCACTGTCCACCCTTACAGTAATCACATGGTTGCTTTAACAGTACATTCAATGGCTGCAACTCTCCTGCTACTAACGAAATTAGTTTGCTAATAGCAACAGGGAGGAGTCAGTGAGTCAGTTGGGCTTGTGAATCATGATTCATGAGTCAGTAAAGTGAATCTCGAGTACTGAACAATTCGTTCATGATTCGCACATCAGTACACTCCACCACACCTACCCACACATGCAGGGCCTTGGGATGCAGGTGTGTCACCAAAGTGCAGGGGAGGCATTCCCCCTCTGTCCCCTTCTGGCCACCTGTGCCTCAGTTTTATTCCACAACCTAACCATCCACATTATTTACACTCATAACACATGCATATAGGGCCTTGGGGGTGGGCACATTATAGATGACGGTCTGTGTATTCACCCCCACCTCTGGCACCGGTGTCCACCTCTCAATTTTAAATGCATGTAGCCATTGAGGGTTCTCAAGAAGGGCTGTGCCTACACCTGCTGCTCTCTGGTAGAAAGCACCGTGCCCTCCCGTGTTTAAATGCTCTTTAGAACAGCATGCACTTGAGGGAGGGTATGGGGTCTTCACACACTCTGATTCTCTGTAAGTCATTGGGGTGGACGGGCTGGGAGGAGGTGTTGGCTGTCTGGTTGGGGTCTGGGACACAGGGCCTCCCTGCTACTGCAGAGCCAGGGACAATCTCCTTGTCTCCTCCCCAAGGAACAAGAGTAACATCTCCTGGGTCTTGGTGCTGTTTCCCCCTTTGGGGGCAGGGTCCCTGAACCTGGGGTATAGAGAATGTTTGAGGAATGATTCTGATTCTGAGTGTGATTGTGTGTATAGTGTTCATTTCAGTTTTTCTCCATGTCGGGTGAGTGCTGAGTATTTGCATATGTATTTGCATATATGCATGAGGGTGGGAATGCACATTTGTGTCTGTGTGTGTCTCTTTCTCTGTGTCTATAGCTGTGTCCCAAAACGTCGGCTGCATCCTTCGGAGGACCCGGCCTTCGCGGTCTACGTGGGCCGGGTCCTTCGAAGACCGAGAAGGCCGGAAGTGCGAGGCTGTGAAATGGGACGGTCTAGCCTTCAGATTTGCGTCACCGCTGTCTCGGTGGAGTTTAATAAACTCGGCCGTCTGCTCCTTGCTATCTAAAATATAACAGGACACTGGCTTAAATTCTCGACCATCTCACACTTCTGTTTAATCAGTTTTCTTTTTGACGTTTATTCAGCTGTGTGAAAATCCCGGAGGAACCCACCCGATGGATTAATAAAGTTTTATTTAATCTAATGATCTAATAACTTTGATCTCAGCCAACCCGATTTACTCACGAACAAATAAAACACCGAAATAAGGCAAACAATTACATTTTTAAGTTATCCGAGTGACTTATATATCATGTTTAACCTGAGTAGCGAAAGAGCGGGGGTCTGAAAACGATGAAGCCGGGAGTCCGCTGCTCTCGCCGGCTCGAGCGACCATTGAACCCCCCGGTTTGCTATCGAGCGGGTGGGTAACAGACGTCTCCGAAAACATCGGTGCACTTTTGCAAATATGCGATGTCTTGATAAACCAAGCAGATATTTGTAATTTACACAGCTACTTTCTCACCTGAAAATATGTTAAAAGTTTATTTTGTGACCCAGAAAGATTAATAAGACTAATTTTAAAACTTAGTAGCGGCCGCCATTGTTGGCAGCTGAAATTTGGCTGGACCGCGCTATGAATTCTGGGATATGGTGGGCCACGAAGGACACACCCAACCCATCCTTCAAATTCGGGGAAATGAAGGACGCATTTGTCGGCTGCATTTGAAGGAGTCGACGAATTGGGACAGCCTTCGTCGCCGGGCTGTGACGTAATCGGCCTTCAAATGCGGCCTCCGGAGGATGCAGCCGACGTTTTGGGACACAGCTTATATGTCAGGTCGGGTCTTTGACTCCACCTCTGTGGGAACATCTCAGGCCCTCCAAAGTATGGATGCCTATCTCCCCACACCACACTCCCGGTGATGCCGTTAGACGTCAGTGTGTTGGTGGTTCTTGGTGGTGAGCGTTCAAGTATAGCAGTATCCACCGGCTCACTCCCGGTGGCTGCTTGGCAGGGCCTGGCACTGGTGGTTCAGTCGGGTGCATTCCAGGGGGGTGGGGCCCTCTGGCATCCGGGCCTGGGGCTCGCTCCACTCTGGCAGAGCTGGCTGCCGACAGAGCCCCGCAAGCTCATCACTGCAGCCCCCTCTGGCTTCTGCTCTGTGACTGCTGGGTGACCCCTCATCTGTGGCTCTCCTCAGCTCTTCCCAGGAGGGTGGCACAGTTACCCCTCTATTGGTCCTCCTTGGGCTCTCACACTCTGAGGGACTCTGGCTGTCTGGAGCCTAGATCTCATCCACACCAGCTTCATGGCCTGTGGGACCAGGCCATGGCTCTTCACACCCTTTAGCAGATCATTAAATCGAAAAATATTTTAAACACAAGCACGCTTATTTACACAGGTGTACAAACGGGTGTTCACAGACACAAACTACACCTTTCCTGGATGCTACCTCAAGGCACATTGTGTGCTGTCAATCTTGTGTGATGCACAATAACATTTAATATTTAGTATTTACTGTTATTTACACTTAGTTGTAATTATGTTGTTTATTATGTTGCTCTCTTTTTTGCTTGTTTTCTCTTATTTTTTTTCTCTCTCAACAGCTGATCCTGATGCTGTGTCAATATGGCAAATCCGTAATGATCCACTTGGTAAAGCACATCCAGTGTGTGCCTTCAGACAGCAATTGTAATGGTTACAGAACCACACCGGACCAACAACAAAAGAAAGTCTTTCTGTTAAAAGTATTTTTTTTATTTAAAAAATTTGTGAAATGAAATATATACAACAATTACAAGAAAAAACACTTTTTATCTATATATCGGAATCCTTACATATTTTTAAAAATTGCAACGGAAGCCAACTGAATATTTACATTTACAAAACAAAAATGTCTCTTTTTTCAGATGGTAAAACAAATTAATCAGAATAATTAACAAAAATGAATTATTCTTATTGGTTTTCTGTTCAGGCATGGTGGATTATTGGATAATATGTATACCTATATAACTATATACACTACATATCTATCTGCATTGAACATATATACTGTAACTTACTCGTAGACACTTCTTCACCATTGTTTATTTAGGTGGTACAGTAACAGGGCAGTTAATGCCACTGAAAGTTCTCCTGAATAACTCGCTCTCCATCCCTCAATACTCACTCAGTCTCTTTCATGCACCACAACCAAAACAGTAACATTATAACAGAGATACTGAACACATCACAATAAAATCACCATAAGGATAATTTTAATGCTATACAATCGTACACAAAAACATTTTAAACCCACACTTGGATGTTTTATATATGAGGATCACCATAATATATGTATAATAAAAGATTATGCTGACTGCCTGTTGTAAGATTTAATAGTTAGGATTTATGTGCGATGTTTGACCGGGTCTTGACCTATTGTGATAAGCCAAAGCAAAGGGTTGCCAGAGTCCTTAGTGGCCTTTGCCAGGACCTTGGCCGGTACCTGAGCCTGCAGTTGCTGTGTTGACTGGAGGACAGGTGGGAAAGTTACTCAGCAGCAGGGGGCGGGGTTACTGGTCCCTTTTTTTTCCTTCTGCTTATTTCTCTCTGTCTCTGTGTTCCTTTGCTGTTTGTGCTAAAGGCTGTACACCCCAGGTGGTTTTGCTTTGTTCGCTTTCTGCTGTGTGTTTTGCTATACTCTGTATGTATGTTCTTGCTGTTCATATGATGCAGTGAATAAACTCTGTTCCAAGAATTCTACTCTTTTCCAGACAATCTTTTTGAGTGCACTGATTTTAATTGGATCTTAAAAGCAGTCCCGCTCCAAAGCTGTGCAGTCTTACAATTCATCACGATTATATTATTACGATTTGTCAGTGAGAGTACAAATAGAACTTAATAAGAGGAAACAACATTAGAAATATCATCATCCTCATTTCACCTGCTCCACTGACACTGACACCGTCAAGGGCAACACCTTCACTTCTTCACGAGTGCGAATGTATGGAAACATCTTCTCAGTAAAAGTGTCTCTGAAGGTGTGTATGTGTTTGTTAGTATCAGGACCAGAGAACGACAGTTTTCCGCTGTTCCAGTTCAGATTCACTCTGATCCTCTGGAGCTTCTTTTGTACTATGAGAGCTGTAAGAGGAGCTGATGGTGAGTGGGCGTAGTATTTATCTTCACATAATTTTATCTTCCATAATCCAGCACATAACTCTTTTTTCTTCTCCACAGACTTTGCCAACACACCCAGTTCCCACCCTGTACTGTCTCCAACCTCAACATCCCAGCTGTGAGTCCCTGAGTTAAAGCCCTCAGAGCCCAGGACAGAGTAGAACAAATGAATCCTCTCTGGATTATCAGGAAGCTGCTGCCTCTCTGCTCCTCTCACACTGGTCAGATCTTCAGACAGGATGAGGTTTGGATGAACAGTGTTTGGGTCCAGGATGAGAGGAGTGTAGGAGACCATGTACTTCATGTTCTTCCAGATGCTGAAGGTCAGGTTGCCCAGGTGTTTGGCCTGGTCTATCAGAGCTCCTGAGGGCAGCTGTGGATCATCCAGCAGGGGGCAGCGCTGGACTCTTTCCACTGCTGCCTTGTAGTTGTGCAGGAATGAGACATCTTCAGCTCTCAGCTCCTCCTCTGTGGCTCTGACTGTGTCTGAAAGAGCTGCTATCTCTCTGCTCAGAGCCTCCATCTTCTCCTTCATCATCCCACTCTTCTGCTCCTCTTCCTCCCTCAGTGCAGCCAGCCTGTCCTCCTCTTCCTCTGCTAGAAACTGGTGAAGCTTCTTAAACTGCTCCTTAATCTGCCTCTCTGTGTGTCGGGCCTGGACCTTAATGTGTTCTGCTGTTTGATCAAACTTCACTTGAACTTCTTCATAAACCTTTAACTTCTCCTTTAAGGGCTCCAGAGTTTCCTGAAGTTCCTTCTTGTATTGTCGTGCAGGTTCATCGATGGGTCTGAATCTGTGCTTGGTGTGTTTTTCTGAGGCGCAGCAGATGTGACACACTGTCTGCTGATGGTCCAGACAGAAGAGTTTGAGTTTCTCAAAGTGCAGACTGCAGAGAGTCTCTGATGCTTTCTGATCTCTGACCTGGAAGAATGAGGAACACATAGTAATGTAAGTTCTTAACTTTTTGCACATTTTTTGTAGAATGTCTTTTAATTGTTTATTGAATTGTTAGATTCAAACACATTGCAGTGTCTGCCATATATTACAAGGTAGACCCTGCAATAAAACAACAGAGAAAAATCCAACAGTCACATGACCCCTCATGTGCAAGTGCTCATGTGCAGCATTGGGGTGGAAAACTCCCTTTTAATAGAAAAAAAAAAAAACGTCAGCAAAACCAGGCTCAGGGAAGGGTTATTCAATTAATTTCAATTCAATTTTATTCATATAGCACCAAATCACAACAAATGTTGTCTCAGGGCACTTTATATTGTAATTTAAACCATATAATACAGAAAAAAACAATTACATGAACCCTCATAGACAGGACAAAAGACATGCTGTGGAAGAGAGCCAGAAATGAATAATCATAATTCAGTGCAGAGAAATATGTAAAGGAAGAAAGGTGTATTTACACAGTGTGAGGTGTTTATACACCTCAAAGATGCAAGACTCACAACATCATGATAAGGCCCCAGCAGCCTACACCTATTGCAGCACAATTGTCATGTCAATGTTCCCTCTAAGCTGCGCACATGCGCAATTGCGCACTGCTGGCACGGTCTCTGCGCACAGAAAATCTGCGTTGCGCACAAAAAAAAAATCTAACCTGAATTGAAATTAAAATTAAAACTTTAACAATTCTGTTTTGCAGTGTTAGTCAGTGAGTGACTGGCTGCTCCCATATTGTATTAGAATGAAGCCACCTTATCTCATAGTCCAGTCAATCATGCGATTCACATTCGTATATACGCAGCCAATCAACGTCGTTGACAGGCTATGACAGCGTCCTTATGTGCCGACACCGGTGTTTTAGCTAGCAAAGCGGCATGGCTGATGTGGAGTGAAGTCACGCTAATGACAACGTGTACAACCATTGGAGATGTGAGCAGGACAGACGGAACAACTGACGGAAAAAGTGTGGACTTTATACCAGTTTTTAAATTGTGTTGATAGGCCACGTAAAACCAGAGGTATGATAAAAATATATGCAATGTTTGTTTTTGTTTTTTTCCTGATTACTTTCGTTGTTTATATTTACTGCGGGAAGAAACGGTAAAAACAGCGTTTTATAAGGAAAACGCTCGAAAGCACCGCCTGTGAGCAAAAACAAAACCAAAAAAAACCCCACCCTTTCCTATTGGTCGAAAAAAGTACCATGTCGACCAATCAAAAAATGATATGGCAACGTGGCATCTAGTTGTTAAGAAACGGAGGAAGTTTTAGGAGTGACGGCGGTGTTTTGAGATGTGAGAGATTTGCGACGTTTAGCGCAAATCTTGTGTAGTTAGTGTGTAGTTAGTGTGTAGTGTAGTCAACAGTTTTGTTGTGTGTGTCAGAACAATGAGGCGACTGCTGAATGTTACAGGTGTTACAGGAGTGATACATCTCCTGTTGTCCGGCCTGCAGGTATCAGGCTGTTGTTCTCCTTTATCTCATAGTGGACAGAAATTATTTTTTGGAGTGGCACAAATAATTTTGTGGCATCAGATTTGATGCAGAACAGCTGATTGTTCTGTAAATAGTTTGAAATGTTTATTTAAAAACGCCTTGGCTGCATTAAAAAAAATAAATAGCTGCAAAAAACTTTGTTGTTACATTTTTGAAGAAGTGACTATATAATTAATTGCCCAACATTGGTCATTATATACTGTATTTGGCAGACAGGACTCTCTCCCAGACCACAGACTCATAATACAAGTCAGAGCTTTATGAAAAAAAAAAAAGAAAGAAAGTTGTATTTTTCAAATTTGGAGTTCAAGTTATTTTTACTTCCAATAGTGTTAACATACTACACAGGTCATGAACAAGATTTTTTAAATTTTCATTGTAAGTGGGCTAAAGCAGTTAATTAAAAGTAGTCTAACATAAATGTAAATGCTGTAATTTGATTATCTTAATAAACCATGTAACTTGGATGGATTCGATGCCGGCGTGACCACAGTGCACACGTCTGATGTCGCTCACAGTGGTCCAAGGGATCGCTCAGGGAGTTTGTGTGTTCGCTCGGACACATGAAAAATTAGAGGGAACATTGGTCGTGATACTGGGTCGTGTAACCCAGTGTTTGAGTTTTTATGTGTCTTTTGTATTCATTTGTGTTCTAGTTTAGCTCATCTAGTTAATTTCTAGGTTGTAGTTTAGTCCGTTGTTTCTTAGTTGTTTCTGTCATCTCCCCCTGTACTGTCTACCTGTCATGTTTCATGTCTTCGTTGTCCTTGTTGTCAAGTTCGTGTCATGTCTATGTCTCCATGTTTCCTGTTTTATTTTGAAAGAGTCTGGTGTTCTTTGTTCATTGTATTTAGTTACGCTGCCCTGCTATTGTGCTGTCTCCCCGCTGCCTCGCAAGCCAGAGGCAGTCAGAGTCGGAACGGTGAGGCTCACCACTGACACGCCGGGTCTTCGCCACAGTCTAGCCACACAGCGCGGCACATGGAGATGACAGAAGCCATAGACTTTGGTGAGGAAGAGCGGCAGCAGGTGTTACGGGCTTATCAGGAGGAAAAGCTCCGTTGGAAGCCCTGGCTCATTCCCGAGGAGGAGCTCTGTTGCCTCACCTCGGACCAGCAACTCGCCGTTTCCACCCCACTCAGACTTTACTTCACCTGCCTCGTGTTTAGCGAGGATGTGGGCAGAAGACAAGGAGATTCCCGCCACGTCACCCTCTGCTTCTGTGGCATCAGCATCCATCGCACCAACTTACAGAAAGAACCGTCACACAGCGCTAACCCCAGGGGTGAGTGGCTGTGTTTTGATGCCTCGCGATCCATCTATGGAGAAGAGCGAGATGTGCATTGTTTCGTCGGGGCCGGAAACTATAACTGAATCATGTTCTGAGACTGAAAGTACAGTGTTTAGTTGTTTAGAAAGACCTACTATGGAAATCATGGATTTCAACCTCTGTGAGCGGCAGCAAGCAGCTTGTAGCCATAAGAGAACACCACCACCAAGGCTGGAGACGGAGCAATACTGGAAGACACCATATGGGAGAAGGACGCAACCCATAACGGCAATGCTCAGTGGCTAGTGGATCTGAGGGCAGACCATAGCGACCTCCCTGAACAGGGTCCAGTAACCATCACAGTGGCAGATATCCAAGAAAGGGTCTCCAGTATGAAGAGTTGGACAGCACCAGGGCCCGACATGGTCCACGCCTACTGGCTGAAGAAGCTGACTGCACTCCACGAGCGTCTGGCAGCACAAATGAACCAGCTGCTAGTTAATGAGAGACACCCGGAATGGCTAACCGAAGGTCGGACGGTCCTGATCCCCAAGGACCCCAAGAAGGGACCGGCCCCAACTACTGACCAATAACCTGCCTCAGTACTACATGGAAGCTCCTGTCAGGCATCATATCGGCTAAGATGAACAGGCACATGGGTCAATACATGAGCGGGGCACATAAAGGGATTGGCAAGAATACCAGAGGCGCGAAACACCAGCTAGATCCGGGCCATCAACACCTACGCCCTGCCCGTGATCAGGTACCCTGGTAATAGGCTGGCCAAAGGAGGAGATAGAAGCCACTGACATAAAGACAAGAAAGCTCCTGACCATGCATGGAGGGTTTCACCCCAAGTCCAGCACCCTGAGGCTGTACGCTAAGCGGAAGGAAGGGGGCCGGGGACTGGTGAGTGTCAGCACCACAGTCCAGGATGAGACAAGAAACATCCACGAATACATCACGAAGATGGCCCCAACTGACAGCGTGCTCAGTGAATACCTCAGGCAGCAGAAACCCAAGAAAGAGGAGGAAGGCGAGGAACCATCATGGAAGGACAGGCCCCTGCACGGTATGTACCACCGGCAGATAGAGGAGGTGGCTGATATCCAGAAATCCTACCAGTGGCTGGACAAAGCTGGACTGAAAGACAGCACAGAGGCACTAATCATGGCAGCACAAGAACAAGCTCTGAGTACAGGCTGTGTAAAGATGCCCCAGAGACAATCCAGCACATAACAGCAGGGTGCAAGATGCTAGTAGGCAAGGCATACATGGAACGCCATAACCAAGTGGCCGGCATAGTGT